>CATIWJ010051380.1:0-13598 GCA_949640765.1 Croton laevigatus | reverse complement strand
TTGTTACAGTTCCTATCTCTTAATTTCTCGTACTGTCTTTTGTCCTATCATTGTCCATATCCAATAATTATAAGGTATTGTCCATATTTGTCCATAAAATAGTCCATATTTGTCCATTAAATAGTCCATATGATTATTTTTAATTGGATCTCTTTAATTTTATTTGTCCCAATATTTAATAAATATGTCATATGTGTTAATCATCAACTTTTTGTCATACAATTTAATTAGAATTATTTTATAATTGTTTTAGATCCAATAATATTATCAAATTAATTTAATTGAGTCATCATAATTTTTAATCTTAAAATTAATTAAGATTTTCTACTAATTATTTCACAAAATATTTATCTTATAATATTTATCTCAAAAATCAGTTTCTAATATTTATTTTGATCATATTTAACTTAATCATAGCCTTTAATTAATTTATTGACACCCCAAAAATATTTAATTTCAAAATTAAACTTAATTTATATATTAATCAGATATTAGGACAAAAATGAAGAGAGAAATTAAGTTTCGGGGTCGTTACCGAATAAAAACAAAGGCAGAAGGACGAAATTGAAGACAGACGAAAACTTGAAGGAACAGACGGTAATTTGCCGTCAGGCGTGCGCTCTGCCTAGGCGCTGCGGACGAGATCGAAACGACGGAAGGCGCGGGCGTGCTGGCTCGCCGAACAACAGGCGATCTGGGACGTGGCCTGGCGGGGTTCGGCTGGTAGTCTGGCTAGTTAGAAATTTCTTTGTGTTTTCTCTCAATTTTTGATGTCTACCCGAAATTTTAGACACTCTAATGACTTTTCAGAGGTTATGGGTCATTTTATAGACCAGATTTCACTATTAATTTTTTTGTATTTTAGTTTCTATTATTTTAATTTACTATTTACTTTTTGACAAATTCTATAAATACCAAAATAAATTTCATTTCTTGTCTCCCACTTATTTCCCACTAATAATTCCAATTCAGTTATGGTATGTGATAGATTTAAATTTTACTTGTATTAAAATTTAATTACAATTTACTTTTAATCCATTTTTATCCATATTTTTCATTTAATTGTAAACCCTTCATATTATATTTTTAATATTTGAGAAAATGTCACAAATATTTATTTAAGTTTGTCTCTAAAGAAATCTGAATTTTAATTGTACATTTGATACTTAATTTATTTGATTTTACTTATTTTTACTTAATTTTTCAAATTAAATTAAATAGGTGTATCTTTATTTACAAGAGTTTACAATTGCCAAAGGGTTTATTTAGGGTTACTTTATTTTTATCATACTTATACTTGGTTTAATATTTTATTATTTAACTAGGGTAAATTTTAAATTTACCCTCTTACAGCATTTTACCCTATGTGGTAAAAATTTACCAATTTGCAAAATACATCAAATTTATACTTAAAATATTCAAATTATTTTCTAAACATTTAATTAAATAAATTTTCTATAAAATAATTCATTACTAAGATTTAATCTAATTCACTTTCCATTTAATCTAATATTTTTGATAAACTACAATTTGATCCTTTAAGTTATTTTTGTTATCCAAGAATTATTATTTTTAGGATGTTACAGTCTGTCCTTCTTTTCTTCTATAATAAGCAAACTGTATTTTTTCGAATTCTAATCACAGATTTATTATTACTTATTCATTTGTAATGTTCTCACTTGATAAAGTATTTCGGTAGACTAATAAAGGAAAGACAAATGGATATCAGTCCCTGAATGATTTGGGCATCCACCCTTTAATATATAGACATCAGTCCCTAAATGATTTAGGCATCCACCCTTTAATATATATGGACATTGGTCCCTGAATGTGCAGTTGCTAGTATGATATCATACTCCTACCATTACTAGTTCTGACCCAATACTAAGTAGAGCTTATGTTTAAACTTAGCAAATTATGGTTTAATTCCGACTCTTAATGTTAATTTCACATTTACTATATATCAACTTATTATTTTATTAACTAATAAAATTCATCAATGCAATATTAATATCTCAATACAATTAATAAAAATATTACAAGCATTTAAATCAATAAAAATCAGAAATATAACTCAGACGCACGTCCGAGTATTCAACGCAGTCAAATGCTTAAAATATTTTAACCAAACCTGATTAACAGCTCCGCGAAATAGCAACTCCCTATTTAATCCTTCGATTTCTCCTCCTTTTCCATAACTCAGGCCCTATGTAATTATGTAAAATATTTTAATTAACTCCATTAATAATTACCTAGATCTCTAATTAATCAAATTCCTAAAATAATCACAAAATACTTAATTAATTAACCTAATGGACCCAATTAAATAGCTAAAATAAGTTGAAGGGCTACCTAGCAGCACGGAAGGGCAAAACTGCAAAAATAAAGAAAATTCAGGGGCCGTGTTGCAATAAATCAAAACCTTGAGCGCCGAAGCTATAATCTACCTTCCAAAACGTCGCCGTACTGAGCAAAATGTAGGCCCTTTATGCGTTTAAGTCTTCTTCTTCGCCTGCTTTTCTCTGCGTCGGGTTTCATCAGACCTGATTACCCGGTTGGCCCGTTAACGTTTCCCGCGATGATGGGCGGCGATCCAGATACCGATCTCTTTCTCTTGGTGTCGCTAGTTCATTTTCAGTCTCAAAATAATGGGATAGTTGCCGGAGCTCTCAAAATTTGCCTTGGAAGCTCTTGGGTTACTCGTCGGGTTAATGGGTAATCTGATCAAATTTCTACTTTTCGGCTATAGGTCCGGCCATTTTTCATGTTGAAACTATCCTCTGGACTCCCAGGAGTGTTTCTATGGTACTGGTTTTCAAAAATAGTAGAGGAATTGAAATTGGGCAATTTGAATTTCTTTTTTTTTTTCTCAATTTTTCTCTCTGTTTCCTTCGTTTTTCCTCCTGTTTTCTACTGTTCATTCACTATTTATACCCTTTTCTTCCTTGCTTACCACAACTTTCATTCTTAGGCTTTCATTTGTGTCATAACCCGAAAATTTATTCAGGGATTAAAATGTAATTTATCAGTAAATTTAGGATTAAGTGGAAATTTTCATTAAAATAAGTTAATTAATTAATTTAAATAATTGTTTGGAACTTAAGACGACGATACAAACGTTTTGAGTATAATATTGTATTTTCTGATCCTGAGGGTATTTTGGTCATTTTGACCATAAAAAATTTAAGGTGCGGATTTAAGTTTCAAAATATCAATATTTGGAATCTAGACTCCGAGACGAATGATTTGAATATAAACTTGATAGGGTTTCGTTACAAAGGTAATTTTCGATTTTTACCGATACTGGTAAAATGCGGGGAAACTGTATATCGAAATTTACTTCAGCAAAATTTTACGTAAATTAATAAAATAGTTAAGAAAAATATGGTCATTTTAATTAAAAGATATTTTTTATATAAAATAATAAATAAATTCAAATGAATAAATAAATAAATAAATTAAAAAAAAGTGAGGTTATGAAGTTGTTGGAAATCTAAGAAAAACAACAAAAATGATTTGAGACAAAATAAGTGGAGATGAAAGTTGGATTTGAAGATTTGGTAGTTAGCAATAAAGTATACACATTTCTAAATAAATGGATTGAATAATAGAGGGAGGCAGAAATTTCTCTACAAAAATTTTTCAAAGAGCCAAGTGAAAACTTATAAGGGTATTCTACTATTTGTCCATCAAATTCAAAATCTAAAACCCTAAATCTCTTCCTAGAAGTCTAATAATCAATTTCAACGCAAGAAACAACGTGAACAACCACCTAAAACTTGATTTCCAGTCGGGGTCATTTCGTACCCGGAAAATTCAGACCGAATACCCAAAAAATTCAAGCCTTGATTTCTCAAATTTCGTTCATTTTCCGTTCAATCTGAGGCCAGGGGTAGATCGGTGGTGTCGAGGAGAAGAAACCGGTATCCTGATTGCTCGAAACGGTTGCCGAAAAATGGAGAACGGTGGCCTCGAAAAGAAGGAATGCAGCGGTGAACAGTAGCTGCTAGAGGAAGAAGACGACGGTCGGATTCACAATTTCGGTTTGATTAGGATGAGCTGATTAGGTCTTGGGTCCGGTCAGCGTCAAAACGCGGAAAAGGACCTGCGTTTTGGCGAAATTGCAACTTAAACTAGCTGCTCTGGAAAATTACAAAATAATCTCTCTGTGTTATTTCCAAACAGCGCCCACATTCTCAATTAATTATGGTCAGATCCCAGCCGTCCCAAGTTTTTTTTCAAAAATGCCTTTCAACTAGGTCTAACAGTTTAATAATTTAATTATTTTAGAGACTGAGATAAATTATGAAAATATTATAATTGACTATTAAAATGTGGTAAAAATATTAAATGGGTTTAATTTTGACATAAAAATATTTAGAGGTCAAATAATTAGAATAAATTTATTAAATGGATTTGTTGTTTAAATTAAAATTAATGATTGGTTAATAAAATTATATTTGGACTAAATAAATTAAGTGTCAACTCAAAATTAATATTTTAGCAAAGAAATAATTAATTGGACTTCAAAATAAAGGAAAATTAATTAAGGATCCAATTATTTAATAATTGGACAATAAAATTTAAAAAACGTTCCAAATTAAAAATTTATATATGACAATTAGACTATTAGATGGACAAAATTCTTGGACAAATACCTTATGACTGTGGATATGGACAATGATAGGACAAAGGACAGTCCGAGGACATAATGAATAAGGACTCGAGAACTTAAGGAGACCGATTTTTGATACTTTAATTATGAAAAGCTTTATTTTATTTTCTGCATGACATTAATGTTTTACATTAAATAATTGTTTGAATTGATTTGATAAAATAATTATTGTGATTTAATTGTGGTTAAATTTATTAAGTTAAATACGTTGAAATTGAATAATTAATTGAGATTTTTAATAGACCAAAACCACCCAAGTGACTTTGGTAAAAATAATATTTTGAAAAAGATAAAGATTTTAAATATTTATTATGAAAGAAAAATTATTTATTACATTATTATTATTATTATTATTATTATTAAGAAAGGATATTTTGAAAGTATATATATAAGTAATTATATTTTAATTGAGTTTTAAATAAGTGATTGCAAATAATTACTTAAATATTTCATTAATTAAGTTATTTTTGAAATTATTAATGATAGTAATATTTTTATTAAAACAAGTGATTTTGAAAAAAAATACAACTATTTTATTTAAAGTTATTTTAAAAGTATCTCTTATTTTAAGAAACTATTTAAGAAAAATACTATTAAATAATTTTGATTTGAGAAAATATTATTTTATTTATTAACTATTTTATTATTATAATATCATACTAAAGTTAATATTTATTCAAATTATAAATATTTTTACAAAAACTAAGTACTTACTATTATTTCATTAAAAGATATAATTTATTAATAATGATTATTTTAAAAATAAATATAAGTATATATAAATTGATTTTTAAACAAAATATTTATATAAGTTATCACCTAGATATTTTTAGGGATGAGCATGGGTCGGGTTCGGGGCGAATATCATAAAACCCGTCCCCGCCCCGCTCATATATTTCTTGCCCCATCCCCGCAGCGGGTTAGCATTTCAGATCACGAGGGGGATCAGAAATGGACGGTTTATCTGCAGGTATATCCACGGATTTTTATTAAAATAACATAAACCTTTAAAGCAAATGTTGTCATCTTCAAGCTATTTGCAGTTCTAAACTATTTTTAGCATTGTAATAGGCTAAGTAATAATATGATTGCCAAAGAAATCACCATTTACAGAGTCCCGTTAGCATATGCATTTGTACTATACAATAATTAAGATTGAGAAAACCAGCTTGGACAACACCATAAACTAGTCAAAATCTCAAAAGCTGCAAAGTTCGTTTCTATAATAAAATCTTGACTGCTTAGCTAGTGTCCAAGTAAAACCCATTTTAATGTTCAATCAAATAGACCCATTTGGGTAAATATCTAATCCTACTTATCTCAATTGCAAAACACGAACTAGAGACTGAAAGAAGCCACTCCACAGCGGTACCTAAGAAAGCGAAAACTCATATCTAAAGGATGTTTTAGATCGGCAATATACTTCGATCAAAGTAAGAAACTGCTCAATTAAAAATTGGGTAGTATTAAAACGATGAAATTAAATGAGAAACAAACCTTCAAACACTGGACATCTTGTTCAACGAGCTTAAGTTCAGCAAAAATTCTATGCCTGCCTCTTCTACTCCAGCGGTGGGTGAGATGAGGTGAGGTGAGGTAAGGGAATAGGATGTGAGGTGCGGTGGTGGTTTTGGATGGAGAATGTCGAAGGAAAAAAAGAGTAGAAGAGTAAAGAAGAGAAATGGCAAAAAGGGGAAGGCAGACTCAACTCAACACAACATAATATACCTAGGGTTTAAATCAATTTATGCATAAAATTACAAAATTGCCCTTACATTAGCGGGTTACGGGGTGGGTCTGTCAAAACCCGTCCCCGCCCCAAACCCGTAGCGGGTTCTATTTTTTAAAACCCATCCCCGCCCCATTCCCCAACGGATTGGGGAAAAATAACCCAGTGCGGGTTGGGTTACGGGTATCCCCAACGGATCGCAACCCATGCTCAACCCTAGATATTTTTATTAAAATCAAGTTATTTACAAATATCACTAAAAGTAATAATTAAATTAAGAGCAAATATTTTTAAAAGATATCCTAGTTTATTTTGGAGAAAATCAAAGTACGTAGAATAACTTAGAAAATAATTTTATGAATAATTTTTTAAATGAATAGAGATTTATGATTTTGAAATAAATATGTTATTGAAAAATGTTGATTTTGAAATAAATTAATTATGATTATGTCAATGAAAAATATGATTTTGAAGTAAAAATTAAGTATGAATATGTTGATGGAAGAAATTGATTTGGAATAAATATTTATGATGAATTTATTATGAAAAATGTTTTAAGCTCTACCAGGATTTAGTTGAACCAAGTTAATGTAGGGAATAATCGATCATATCCTGAAATTTTGATGTATGGCCATTGATTGTTACGGCGATGACTGTTGAGATTGATTTGCGGTGACGACCGTTATTCATATCTTCGGGTGTTTAGCCTTCGGGTGATTTACTGAGTTAACGTAGGTTTGTTTAAATATCTGGCAGAGCAAATCAAGTTAATCAAGTAAGATTTTTAAATAACCAAAATTTTATTTATTTTAAAGAGCAATTTTTATTTAATGATTATTTTATTAAGTGTTATTTAATATTTTAATTTTTTTTAATTTATGCATGTGCATCTAATTTATTTATGTTTTTCATTAGTTAAAGTATCTACTGAGCTTAATCGCTCAGTAAGTTTGGTTTATTTTGAACTTGTAGGTCTCCGAAAGAAGTATAGAAATTGGAACGTTGGGATACCACCAGAACAAGAACATAGATTGGCATATACTGTGAAGTTAAAGTCAGCACAAGCAAAGCTAGAATAGAAGAAAGTAAAAAAAAAAAATGTACCTATATTTTGTAATAAAATTTAAAATATAATCTATATACCATGTAATATAGAAATAGTCGGATTAAGGGTATTACAATTTGTTCTCTTTTCCTGCTGTTTACATATTCCTCTTCTTCTTCATTCATTCACTATTATTATTATTATTATTATTATTATTATTTAAACACACAAATTTAATCCAAAGTTACGCTTTAGTCCTTAAACTAATGTTGTTCATAATTTTACGAGCTAAATTATGACTCTACCATTTCGACATGTTCTTGATGGTCGAGATGGGACAAAGAGGAAGATGAAGACGATGAACAGGGGGCCACTTTGTGGTGAAAGTTACGACATCGATATATAAAAAAAATTGAAATAGAAATTGAAACAATAATTTAATTTAAGCAATAATAAAATTGAAATGGAAATTGAAACAAACACACAATAGATGAACGGAATATGCAGCTACGTTTAAAGACAAGTGGAGAGGAATTGAAACAAACCTGTCGGCTGCAATGCTAGTTCTTCACCAACAAAGAGACGGCCTGCCAGGAGAAAGACCGTTGGAGGAGAGGGTTAGGTTTCCTTTGGTGACCGACGACCGAAACTGGCGAGCAGTGAAGGAGGAAGAGGAGTGGAGCCTGAAGTCGATCAACGGTCTACCTTCCCGCTGCGGAGTGAGTGACGGTCGAAGTGAAAGCAGATGGAGAAACATAAGTATCTTGTATTGCAGAAAAAGAATGGTGTTGATAGCAACTGAGAGAAACAGAGAGGAGAGGAGAGGAGAGAAGAGAAGAGGAGAAGAAGTGAGGCGGGTTCGGTTTGGTCCTTCAACCTCTAAAATCGACTTCTGAAACGAAAACCAAAATTTTCCTATCTTCAAAACCAAAGCCAAACCGATCGATTCGGTATAGGCTTGGTTTTCGAAAAATTTTGCTCACCCCTTAAGTTTAGTGTTGTACCCTACTCTTAAATATGCCTTTCTTCATTGTTACTATGTTTCAATTAAACACATTTTATATAGTGAGTCGATGAAGTTTATTAGGGTTTTAGGAAATATCATCATCGCCAACCAGAGGAACTATTGCCAGCCACCTTCATGGGATGCGTTGATGATGAGACGAGGAACAACTGCTTCGAACGGCAGAGTAGCAGTTGACGTCGAGCAGCTCTATTTGTCGTTTTCGACTTGAAGTTGAACATCAAACTGATCCTCTTCTTCGATGATGACTAGTGGCCTTCGTCTTTTTTTGGAGTTCGTCTTCGCCATCTTCTTTGATGAATTCTGCTTCGCTAATCATCGACAGAGCCATGGTTCTTTCGTTATTGATTTTGTTGAAAGTGTTGACATTTGAATTGCAATAGCAGAGGGCTTTGGCTTTGTTGATGATAGTGTTTGTGTTTTGTTGATGATGATGATGATGGTGTTTGTGACTTTAAGAATTGGTAGGCAAAGAAGGAATTCAATTCTTCTCTTCCTTTTTCCTTTCTTTTGTTGGGTTCCATTTGCTTCTGCTATTGAATTAATGTTAAGTTAACAACACTGGATTTTATTTTGTTTTGTTTAATTAAAATTCAAAATTTGTCGTTTTCTTAAAAATTTGCACTTTAATCTCAGAATTACCATCTATATGAAATAGTTTATATACTAAAAAAGAACAAAATTACCACCTAGATGAAAATGTTTGTTTTATTAATTTTTTATTTATAACATGATGATATGTGTACTTAATTGTATGTTTTGTTTCGTTATTTTTATGCAAACAAGTGGTAGTTTGGATGAAAAATAATTGTATCACTTTTAACCTATCTTGCTTAGACACTTCACGGCAAGAAGGTGTCTTGTATTGGACGTGTATCGAACATAAACACTCTATAATACTATTTATATACGTATTGGGCTCATGCCTTTAAATAAGTTCGTAATTGGACACTCGTGACCAATTAAAAAACATGTAAAAACAAAAAACTTATAATTAATAAATTAATACACCTAAATTTTTAATAGACCTTACACTTAAATTTTTAATTTTTAAAATATAATTGATAGACCTTTGTTTTTAAATTTTAACATAAAACTTTTTAAATACTTTCATTGTTATACTGTTTCAAATTTTATTATATGTTTAAATGATAATTTTTTAAATTTATAATTTGATATCTATATTTTTTGTATTTATACATATTTCCGTTGTCTGTGTCCTACATTTTTAAAATGGTGTGTCTTTATATCCGTATTTGTGTCCCAGTTGTACCGCATTCCCGAATCAGTGTCCATGCAAGCTAGCTTTTAGCTAAAAGTTGTACCTAGTCTTCTTTAATTCGAGAAGTTGCTTCCCTTGTCTAGGAGAAAGTAGAATCTCTACCACCTAGGAAAGTAGCATAGATAATAAACAACCAAATTATTAATTTTTTTTTCTTTTGGCTTTTTGAGAAATTGCACTTTTCTAATGTACCCCTAATTATCCAAACATCATTTAAGATGGAGAATATGTTTAAAAAAAAAATTATTTAAGATGGAGAATTCACCTTTTTTTTTATAGCTAAAAAATGAAGGCCGAAGTAGGAGAGGGATATATGATGGTTCGACTTGAACTGGTTGTGGTTGACTGGGGATATGTATCCCAAATTCCTCTATATGTATCTTTCTAGAAATTTGAAAATTCCCAAGGCTCGAAGGAATTAGTTGTTGCTTGGCATTACTGGTCAACGAAATGACATGTCGTTGACGTGAACACCAGTAATTAATTACACTTAAGAATAATTCTCGTGCGGTTACTTACTGTTATTTTTTCAAGAATAACTGTTACCTTGTTTTTAACTTTTTATAGAGGCAATAATGTTTTTTTACTGTATGTGGTGCCTTTTTTTTTTCAAAATGCTGTATGCGGTGCTTTGTCAAGGATATTAATATCAATCTTCTACCTTTTCTCTTTTAACTTTTCTTTTTTTTTTTGACTGAAATCTCTTTTAACTTTTCTAATATTGGCTGCTTGGTGCACGATGATGATATTATGCATATACAAAAATGTCAAACACTAAATCTTTGTTTGGGTACTTGATTAACGGGCCAAAATTATGATTTGATTCCAGATTTTTGTCGAGCTTTCTCGTTTCACCATGATATTAATTTCACCAAACTTAATGTATATCAAATCACAACTCAAATTCAAAATTTGGATGGAATTGAAAAGAACATTTTGCTAATGCATGTTCTGCCATGGTTAAATCTAACCTTGGTTAGACCTCTAAAATGCATTACAAGGGAAAGAGACAGCAAATCTATTTTTAGATTTGTTGTAAATTAAAATGATCAACCTTATTTTGTCTTCAATACCCAAATACGTATAAGTTGGCGCGGTGTTCAGAAATTGAGTGAAATTAGAAAAAAAAAATAGAGTTCATCAGTTGTATTATTCAATAATATGTTTAATGATTTGACAAAGGAAATTATACATACATTATGGAATGCTATCATGTAAAGATGTGAACATGGGTTGTGAAATTCAATCAATTATTTGCAGCTTGTTGATTCTGAATCTTCATGACATCAAGGTATTTTCCATTGAGTTCTCTTGAAAGAAATCCCTTGAAGAAATCTGCAACGCCAATTCTCCTATATAAAGGAGGCCTCTTTTCAGTAACAAGGCTTGGTGCTGGACCTATTTCTCCATCCAGTCTTGGACTATAAAAGGTAGCAACGGAAATCCTCTCTTTGACTGAGCTTGCAGTTGCTCTATGCTCAATGCTTTTATAAACTCCATTTGTAATCATCTGCAATTTTTTTTTTTTCAAAAAACCAAAAAAAATGACAAACCCAAAATCAAAATCAATTATTTGCAGTTTGTTATTACCTCTAAAATATCACCGATATTGACAATAAATGCATTTGGGAGTGGCTTAACAGGAATCCAATTTCCATCTTTCTTAATTTGTAAGCCTTCCACCTCATTAACTTGAAGGAGGATGGTGAGGCCAACCGAATCAGAATGTGAGTTGATACCCATAACAAGCTCTGGTTGTGGGCATGGAGGATAGTAATTCATTCTCATTTTCTGGCATCCTTGCTCAAATAGTTCTTTCATTTCTTCAGGTTTCATTCCCACAGCTTCTGCTATGAAGTTGAGGATTTTCAATGCAAGATTTTTCAATTCTGATGAA
The DNA here is from genome assembly GCA_949640765.1 of Croton laevigatus. Lineage (NCBI taxonomy): Eukaryota > Viridiplantae > Streptophyta > Magnoliopsida > Malpighiales > Euphorbiaceae > Croton > Croton laevigatus. The sequence goes on along the minus strand of CATIWJ010051380.1, from coordinate 1,946 downwards.
TAAGCTTCCAAGGTGTCTCTGCAATGAAAATAGTTTAAGCAATTCCTTTTTACTAGGCCATGTTCCACAAAATTACTAACTGTTTTAATAAGAGAGAGAGAGAGAGAGAGAGAGAGAGAGAGAGAGAGAGAGGACCTGAAAGGCAGAGGGAGCTTTGGGAACAAATGGGGTTTCCTTAAATTATGTGGAAGAGTAAACAAGTAGAAAATATCTCCCCAGTCAAGCTTTTGGTCCTCGGATACAACGAAAGCCTGTCCGAATCCTTCAAGTTCTTCTGGTTTTTGCCAGTATTTTTTCTTCTCTTCAATTGGGAGATTGAAGAATTCTTGAATTTCCACTTTCACTTTTTCCACTAAACAATTGCTCACTCCATGATTTATCAACTGCAACACATGATATATAATTTACAAATGAAAATTTAATAACACTCCTCCTGTTTCCTTAGCAAAAGAAAAAAGAAAAAAAAAAAAAAATATATATATATATAACCTGCAAGAAACCCCAATCTCTGCTTGCATGGTGGAGCTTATCGAGCTCCAACTCCTTGAATTCTTCAGAAAATAACCTTGACAAATCAATTACAGGAACTTGGGGAAGAGAAGCAGTGTTAGATATGATTGGAGAGTCCTGATGATCTCGCACATATCGAGGCGGGACGCTTGTAATTGGTTCTTTCACTAGCTCCTGCACGCTAGGCACCATAAGAGAGCTTCCAAGATTTTCAACTCGAGGTTCCATTTGTCTTTTGCCTTTTGATCACCTTTTTCATCTAACATCTGTTATTTGAAGAATTTCAAGGAATATATACACAAAAATCCTTATTTCCTGACCAAATCCATTAGTGAGAACCCTTTTTTTTTTTTGGGTCTAATCTGACCTTTGACTTTAACTTGTAAATAATTGGGCTAAATTATTGTTTTTAAATCATTGACGTAATGCTTTGTCTAATTACTGACGACTGTTTAAATAATTAGCTGGGATGACAGTGACGCATAATTATAGTTTTCAGCTAATTTAATCCCTTCACATTTAATCTAGTTTTATGTCTATTCAAAAAAAAAAAAAAAAAAATCTAGTTTTATGTAATTGATAACTTTTTTTTTTTTTGGAAAATATGTAAATGATAACTTAAATACTACTAATTAACCAATATTTAATTACGACGGTCACATGATCATTTGCCTAGATAACCGGATTCGTTATATTATTGATATGGATCTTGACAAAACAAAGATGAAAGGCAAAGGTGTTTGCCATTTTTTCAATGAAATGCTGATTATCGATATAAAAGTTTATAAATCATTTTCCTATACGTGTTCTAGTCCGAAGAATCAATTAAATTGTACTTTTTAAATGATTTGGTGAAATTTACAGAAAAGTTGTTTTTTTTTTAAAATGTTTTTATTAATGATTACAAATGGCACATTTGTTAAATTGTGGTTATTTTTACATTGACTAAAAATAACGACTTGAACTTAACAAAATGGTTTAACTTTTTATGTTCCGCATTATGGACGGAAGAGGCTAAAAAAGCTAGTTCAAGGGAGTGGTTAAGATTAGGTAGTTGGAATATTGGTATATTGACATTGAAGTCCACAGAGCTTGTTCATTTAGGGGGGTGTATTCAATCAGGAGAATTAATGACTTTTAAAGACTTTTTGAAAGAAAGACTTTTAATAACATTCTTAGATTTTTAAAGACTTTTGTATAGTTTTTAAAATTTCTGGATGACTTTCAAAGACTTTACTTTTAAATACTTTTATAGACATTAAAGGACTTTTAAAGACTTTATTTCTAAAGACTTATATGGATATTGATGGATTTTAAAAGACTTTACTTTTATAGATTATAATTTTTTTAATAAAAATATATTTCAACAATAATTATTTATCAAATAATAAAACTTTGTTCAATTCATTAATAAAGAAATTATGATACACGGTATC
>CATIWJ010051364.1:0-23631 GCA_949640765.1 Croton laevigatus | reverse complement strand
AGATTCTCTAAAACCTTTATGATAAATACCTCAAGGATCTATTGTTCCGGGGGTGAACTCTCTCTTTTATTATTATTCCTATATACCTACCGATCCCATACTGACTTAGGCATCGGAGTGTTTGCTACGGCTGCTCCCTTGCCTTCTCCTTTTGTTTTCAGGATCAAATCATCTAGACCAAGCCATTAACTCCATCAAAGTGAACCACGGCTCATAAAGTTTTCCTCATTAGACCCCCGGAAACATCAAGCAGATTGAGACTTTCAATGATCTTACTAACTATTGCAAAGACGGAATGGAATGTCCCCATACAGTTCTACTTTTTGATTCTCTCATGTCCCTCTCTCTTTCTCTTTTGTCGAGAAAGCCAATTGAAAATGAAGCTGTTTTGAGAAGTTTAGAGCCGCATTTATCATCTTCACTCGCAAATAAAGAGATTTATGTCCACCTTCTATTAAATCATTGACAGAAAGTGCAAGTAGTTAATTTTTTGATAGTTTAGGGGCTTTTTAATACCACTAGTTGTTTTAGGGACTAAAAGTCTAAAATGCAATAGTTTGAGGGTGAAAAAATGTTATTAGCCATAGGGCTAAGCTCTTTTTTAATATGTGTATATGTTTTTTTTTTTTTTAAAGAGGAAAACTACTTATAGTATCCCTTTAAGAATAATAATCAAACAAAATATGTGATATATTCACCCATAAGTGGAATCCTGCTGTGATGAATAGAGTTTCGCGCTAATAAGTGAGCACACATATTATTCTACTAGTAACATTTAATCCATAAATATTTAATGTTCAGCCTAGAAACAATGATGACTTTACAATTAGAAATAATTAAACTAAACTCGGAGTTATTCACAGAAGGAACTAACATCAAAATATAAAGTTTGACCGTCAGTAAAAATGCAACCTGAGTCAAATAAAGCATCTTTAGCTTAGCTCAAATGCTGGCAAGGGCCTTAGCAATTAGTGCAATAATTGCATCAACAATATTTCAGAAGCGACACTTAAAGCTACATTCTTGAAATCATTTAGTAAACCGTGTGCTACTTATGAAATGTGTAAAGGGTTCAGCCTCATATTCAACCATAATAATGCATTCCAAATTCCTAAATCTTCCATGCTATAATGACCATTAACTCAAATTTTTGTTTCCCCAAGGAATAATGAACTTGTAAAAAAAATTCCTGAAAGATAAATGAATATTAGTTAAAAGGAAGCCTGCTTGCTTCCAAACTTCTTATGCTAAAGTGTACTCGACAAAAACATGATCAATATTTTCTTCCTCGTGACTAAACAAGCGATGTATCGACGTATTTATTCCCCTTCTTGTCAAGTTGTTTCCAGTTGGTAGCACATTCCTGACACATATGCCACATAAAGTCTCCAACCTTAGGGGAACATCTAGCTTGCATAACTCACCAAACCTGCCAATTCCACCACCACTTTGTCTAATCAAGAGATCAGCTAAATGATAAGCTGTTTTGATTGTAAGAGAGGAATATATATATATATATATATATATATATATATGCGCGCGCATTCGGTTTTCAGTTTGGTTCACCAACTCTCAGAACTATCCAACAAAAAATTTTAGTTTTCCCTATTCTAAAACCAAAACTAAACTGAACTCTTTGGTTACCCAATTTGTTAGTTTGATTTAGTTTCGGTTCAATTTTCGGATATGTTTGCTTACTTCTATGTTTGATCAAGGAAGCCTACAACAATTTTGCTAAATACATTCAATAGTGTTTCTGCAAATAATATTTCAGTTGGTCATCTAACGTTTATAAGAAGTGAATTCCTCTAATGCATCCCATTGAGGCACTGAATTAATAAAAAGATAAAAAAAAAAACTCTTTTGAACTTGCGATACTTTACTTTCAGAGGATTGTTAAGATTATAATACTATGAAATAACCTTTTATTTTTATCAATTTTTCTTTATTTTTGATTGGAAAGAAAGTATACATAAAAGCTCCGAGAACTAAGATCATCTCAGTTGTTAGAACATTCGTATCCTACCAGAGTTTGAAGGTTCAAATTAGAATATCTATCTTAAAAAAAAAAACCCACGTTGGCTTTGAGGCAAAAGTCTACCTTCTTTAATTTGTCTGTTTTTCTCCTCATTCATCATCCTCTCCAATAGTCAACACTGGACAATGCCAACTACGCCAACTCCTCTCAACTCTCGACGCGCAGCGGTGATCGGAGCCGGAGCCGCCGGCCTTGTTGCTGCACGCGAGCTCAATCGTGAGGGCCACAAAGTCGTAGTCTATGAACGAGATACCCACATTGGTGGCATATGGGTCTACAATCCCCAGGTCGAATCGGACCCTTTAAGCCTCGTTCCGGACCGATCCCTAATCCACTCGAGCCTCTACAGCTCTCTTCGCACCAACCTGCCCAGAGAAGTAATGGGTTTCCGTGACTACCCGTTTATACCCAAAAATGATAAAACGAGAGACCCGAGAAGGTTTCCAGGTCACAAAGAGGTGTTATTCTACTTGCGAGATTTTGCGAGGGAATTTGCGATTGAGCAGTTAGTGAGGTTTGAGACTGAGGTTGTTCATGTTGGATTAGTGGAAGATGGCAATAAGTGGAAAGTAAGGTCTAAAAGGAAGAAAAAAGGCGGTAACTTTAGCGGTGATGATATTGATTTTGATTTGGTGGAAGAGATTTTTGACGCTGTGGTGGTTTGTAATGGTCATTACACTGAACCTCGTATTGCTGAAATACCTGGTAATTAAATTCTTGTACTCAACAATTGGGTTTATTCTAGTTTTGGTTGTTTCTGTTTCGGCAGTATAATGATCGGATTTCCCCCTTTTCTGAGTTTATGATTGGTTATTTCTTTTTATTCACGTTTTAATTTTTGTATTTGTTCAATAAGAAAAAATGATCATGAGAATGTTCTTTTCAGGTATCAGCTCTTGGCCAGGGAAGCAAGTGCACAGTCACAATTACCGTGTTCCTGAGCCCTTCAGATATCAAGTATGTTTCAGCTTTCTACTTCTCCTCCATCTATTTTTAGATAAAGACAACTGTTTCTTCTATGTTGCTGGTTTATAAGGGATTGGAGTGCAAAACTATGACTGCATTTGTATTTGTACAAATTGCAATATCCTTGTTTGCTTAGTAAATTTAACAAAGCTTCTACCTTCATACAATGGAGATATCAGATATAATTGATGTTGGCAAAATAACTTTTGTCGTAATCTGCCTCTTTCGAAATCTCCCTCTGTGGATGATTAAACTAGTCTAATGGGTTCTTAACTTTCATGTACTTACACAATTTCTGCTCATAATTGCTTTTCTATTCTGTAGACAATAATGCTGTGTGTACTATGTTCATATTGAACCCTTTGTTTTATGTCTAATGATTTTAATTGTATTTCTTGCTTCTTCATTTTTTCTATGCAAACAGGTGGTAGTTCTGATTGGGAGTTCAATTAGTGCTATTGATATATCTAGAGAAATTGCTGGAGTTGCCAAAGAGGTCCATGTAGCCTCAAGGTCTGTTGCAGATGAAACTCTTGAAAAGCAGCCTGGATATGATAATATGTGGCAGCATTCTATGGTAAATCACACATATTCGAAGGGGTGGTTTTAACTGAGAAGTTTGTGCAGCAAGCTTTAGTTTGGATCTTTAAAACAGGAGCATAGCATGGCCTAACTTTATTATAAATTTTTATAATAATACAGATAGAAAGCGTCCATGAAGATGGTTCTGTGGTGTTCCGAAATGGAAGAATTGTCTTTGCTCATTTCATTGTACATTGCACAGGGTACTTTGATTTTCTTTTCTTTTTTTCTTGAGTTGAAAACACACGGGTATATCTGTTGAAAGTAAAAGAAAGAAATGAAACTGAACTTCTAGTTATAACGTTCCTCTTCTTTAAGGTACAAGTTTCATTTCCCTTTTCTTGAAACCAATGGCATTGTGACTGTGGATGATAACCGTGTTGGACCGTTGTACAAGCACGTTTTCCCTCCAGTTTTGGCACCTTTGCTTTCATTTGTTGGGTTACCATTTAAGGTTCGCTTTTGTTTGATGTCATTTGCTATTCTTTAATGCAATATTCAACTTGAACATAGAAATTGATATTCATTTGTTGTTGGTCGTAGGTACTTCCTTTCCAAATGTTTGAGTTTCAAAGCAAATGGATTGCCGGTGTTTTATCAGGTAGGGTTGTTCTTCCATCACAAGAGGCAATGATGAAAGACATTGAAGATTTGTACCTGTCGCTCAAAGCTTCAAATATTCCAAAAAGATACACTCATGATATGTCCCTCTCTCAGGTAAGCATCTTCTTCTTCGTATATGTAAATTTAACCGGAATTTTTTTTAATTTTAATTTTTTATTTTGCATCTGTTTCCATTTTTTATAGTTTGAGTATTACACATGGATTGCTGGTGAGTGTGGAAGTGGAGATTTAGAAGAATGGAGAAAGCAAATGTTTTTGGAAGTTTTAAAGAGCTTGATATGCAACCCAGAGAAATATCTTGATGAATGGGAAGATGATAACCTGATCTTGGAAGCTATTCAAGATTTCATTAAATGCATTTCAAGAACAAACAGAGAGAGATTATAAATGTATTCTCAAATAAACTACCAATAAGCTTTGTGTCAGTCCCAAAAATAAAAGCAGTAATAATGAATCTTGTAATTAACCAATTTGTTACATTTACCTCCGCCATGCTCCTCAAACTGGCCGCAGAGGTTAAATTTGCAATGAACATTATACAGAACCTCATCCTGCTGAAATAAAATTCCTGGTATTTGGTCAATTTTATCTCATCTTCCTGCATTCAATGATGGATGAATGAGGGTTTAGGTGTGCACGCGATATGCTTGGTAGTGCGCAGCAGCGCATATGCTAAGCTTCCTGCCAGTCACTGAAGCTAAGCTTTGAAATGGGTTTATTAGCCATACTGAGCTTTGCAATTTTTTTACCTTTTTCTCTTAGTTGTATTACATCAATGAATTATATACAAGAATTTATAACTTTTATTATTTGGTTTTAATAATAATGACGTAATTTAAGTTTTATAGTTTTTGAGTATCAGAAATGGATTTGTGCTCTTTGTGGATGTGAAGATTTAGAAGAACACAGAAAGAAATTGTTCTTGATAGGTTGCAACAACTTATGCAACCCAGAGAAGTATGGGAAGATGATGACCCATTTGTATGTCCCAACTTCATCAATTTATTGACAAAAATAAAGGCAGATGTCATCTTGCTGCATCATCTTTTTCACATAATAATTTCTTCTTGCCCATGAAAAAAATATAATGTTTCTGAATCATTTAATAAGCCCATTTATTACCTTTGTCTACACCATGCTCCTCCTTAAATGGCCACAAAACTCTGCTGAGGCCTTTAGCATTAATCGATTGCTGATGAGGATTAGGAAATGTGCAAGTGTAAGCATTTTTCATGACCATTGCAACTAAAAAATTAAGAGTTATGCACCAGCCGGGAATCGAACCCGGGTCTGTACCGTGGCAGGGTACTATTCTACCACTAGACCACTGGTGCTATTATTGATCGTGCCCGTGTTGATATTATTTTTTTAAAGAAATGGTGGGGGGCAAGTTAGAGTGCCGTTCATGTTTTCAGCATTGAAAACACCGAATTAATCGTTAAATGCAATTAATGAGTTATTGCAATTAAGTTGCAGCTACGTAACTCATAGCTTCAGCAACACATTTTAATTAGTCTACCTCTCTCAATTTTTTCCCACCCTACCGATCTAACTTCCCAACTGCATTCCCCCCTTTTTTTTTGGGTATGGGTTAAGAAAAATGTATTTTATTTTTGAAACCCTTTTTATAGGATCTTATCATAATCTTTATTAAAGTGAAAATCATCATAAAATAAAATAAAAAAAGAAAGGGAGAGTGAATGAATTATTTTACTTTTTGTACGTGATATGATTATACATTATGACATCTTTCTGTCTCTAATTATAACACTCTATATGCAAAAACCAACTTATCATATACTACATCCGTTTTTATGAGATGTTTACATTTCCGTTTTTGGGTTTCTTTTTTTTGAGTTGTTTACATTTCCATTTATAATAAGTTTTATAATTGTTTATTATTATTTTTTTATTGGTATTGGTGAAAAAGTAAGTTTTTTAAAGGGTTAGTATTGTTTATTATTATTTCTGTATTGGTATTGGTGAAAAATGGGTTTATATTGGTATTGGTGAAAAGTGGGTTTGTATTGGTATTGGTGAAATAGTAAATGTAAAGATATGAGAAAAACGGAGGTAGTATCTCTGTATTTTCTTTTCTAATTTGTTACAGGTTTCTGAAACATGTGACATTTTATGTTTTTTTTAACTAGTTTATTTTATAAAATTTTTTAACATTCATTCTAAATTTTTTTTTTTATTATCACCGGTTCAAAACTATTATTAGTTTGGACATTTCTTCAAATGTTAAAAAACCATCAATTTAGATTATTTTTATTCATTGAGAATTTTAATTCTAAAATAAGTGTAAACTTACCTGAAATGTAATTTCATGATTTATAATAAAAATAATGGTTCTCATCGAGCCGATTCTAAACTAAAGATTTCAATTCTAAGAATTTTAAAATAGTCACCCTTATTTTTTGAATTTAAAAGAAGGATTTCCAATAAATCATATAATAGGGATGATTTTCTCAATGTACTCAAATTCGTGACCAACAGATCATAACACCGTGCACTGATAACTAGATTAGGCCCTCACTCCCAAATAGCCACCCTTATTATAAATAAAAATAAATGATCTTATTACGTTTTTTTAATTTTTAAATTGGAAGAGCATAATAATCTACCAATAAAAGCAATTTTTTTAATCTTTGTTGATTATTGATAACTAACTTCACATAGTGCATAAAAACATAGAAGCTAAATGACGTTTCATATAGGAAAAAAACCATTTGACAAGTACAATTCACTAATAATTAATCCCAAACATCCAATCCAATAATTAATAAAGTGAGAACAAAATCATTTAAAACAATAATAATAATTAGAATTTGTTTAACACAAATTCATTGGAAACAAACATAAAATATAATTAACAACAATGTTTGTGAATAACAAAAAGAAGAAGGAAAAGGTTAAAATAGGACAACAATAAACTTACACTAAATGAATATACTTTGATGCTAAACAATAATTTTTTCTCACCTTTCATTGTCTTGTAGACAAGATTCAAGTTTGACTTGGATATTACCGAAACTATATTATAGCATGTAATTATGCAAATTTTGCAATCCAAAATACAACATACCCAAACAAATATTTTGGATCGGATAGACGATCTCACTTCATAGTCTATGCATGCTACCCAACTATGCCTAGTCTAACCAATAAGGATTTGCCACCTGTTGTTTGCCTGTCAAGTGTCACCTGCATGTAGTTTTGTACCTAAAGTTTTTTTCCAGATTAGTTTAAGAGTGATATAAAATAAAGAGCAATGCTACATCTCTCGCGTCTCGAAATCGAGAGCCGAGATGAAAAGATTTTTCCTAAAATAAATACATGTCCCGGATACTTTTTGTTTATAATGGTATTTGAACTTATCATCTTAGGATCGTTATGCATCATACTCAGCCACTAGATCAAATGATTATTCTCCATGTCCTGTACACTAACTATTTAGATGTCTTGCAAGTTAAATTAGTCTTATTTTTTTTTATTGTGATTGTATAAAAGAATTTCTGTATCTTACCTCTATTCTCTCATATAATTTTTTTTCCTCCCATTTTTTTTTTTATTTTAGTCTTTGTAATTTTCTATTTATCCCAAATATCTAGATGGACTAGTAATCTGTTTTACAGTTTTTGGATAGACAGTTTCCCGACAATTACTATAATTCTGATCTATTTCTCTCATAGTAGAATTACGATAAGGATAATTTTTATCTTTTATAAAAAAAAAAAAAGGGATAACTAGCTATTTTGTTTTTATTTTTTATTTTTTTTTAAAAGAAACTACTAATTTAGGGTGTAAGAAAAAAAGTACAAAATTTATTTAGGGGGCTTGCTGGTCTGAGCTTCACAAGCGCAGTTACAGAGAAACAGATGTTAAGCATTGGAGTTTCCTCAAATTGAATAGGCATGATCGCTCTTTTTCTCTCTCTCTAGCTTCTCTACTTGGATTCTCCTCCAAATATTAATCAAAAATCAAATCTTTATTTCCTAATCTCTTTTTTCTTTGTTTTTTATTTTTTTGGGTTTCTTCTCAATTCCATGGGCTCTGCTGCGTCTATTTACAACTGTTTTCACATCTATGATTTCTCAGATATATAAGTTCAAAAGAAAAAACACTTTGCCTTTTTTTTTTCCCCATTTTTCCTCTTCGTCCATAGATACAGTTCATATTTTTCTTGTTCTTGGGATAGAGTGTTGACAGTATAGATATGGCAAATGCATCTGGCTTCTTCAGTCCTTCAGTTCCCAGCCTAAGAAAGAGGATTAAGCCTTCAATAGGGATTATTGGATCTGGGTTTTTCTATTGCGAAGGAACAGCCAAAAGGGTGTTTTGTTCCAGCTCCGTTGAAGGTGCAGAGAATCTTTCTACTTCTCAACCTCGAATACCCAGGTATGAATTTTGTAAATAGGTCTTTTAGTGAATCTTGATTGTATGAACTTCTTGTTCAATTGTTCTAAATTGATTGGATGGTGGATATTTATTTGCTGTACTTTGTTTCGAACGAAGTGGAAATTTGTGCGTACTTTGGCCATTAGAAATGAAAAGAGAACAAGAGCAACTGAAAACAATTTAAAGCTAAACAAAAGGGTTGACTTTTTTTGATACATTGGGTTGGCAATAGTTGTATCTCTCCTAAACGTCATACTGGTGTAGGAGTTTGGTTCAAGCAGTTTGTAGAAGTTCACAGCTGAGTGAAATAGGTATTTGACTCAGGTGTTTTGGATTAATGGAGGTAGTTTCAGGTTACTGATTGTTAGATATAAGAATGTGTTACTGATTTATGGTAATAGATTCCTTTTTAGATAAATCTAGTAACCAAGCAATTTGAATTTATAAGCTTAATTTTGTTCTATTTCACTACTGTAAATCACAGGCTTACTAGTAAAGGCTGCAAGTTAGTTGGGAGTGGTTCAGCAGTCCCCACTCTTCAGGTTTCAAATGATGATCTTGCAAAGATAGTTGAGACTTCTGATGAATGGATATCAGTTCGAACCGGGATTCGTAATCGGCGAGTTCTTTCAGGTCAGACTTTATTTTGCATTACATTTTAAATGCCATAAGTTATATCGATGTTGGAGTCTAATGTCTATGCTTGTAATGCTTTAAAGTTAATCTTGAGCTTAGGTGAAGGGCACTTTTTCTTGATGATTTTAAGGCTTTTAGCTTTGTTAAGTTTGATCTGCATTGGTTGAACTGTGATCAGTGTCAGACCTATGACATTTTTAATTTGGCTGTTGGGAGGTGGGGTGGGAGGGATCTATCAGGTGTCTTCCCTGCATCTTGTTTTCCCTAGAGGTTTCTATCTGCAGGTGTTTAGATTTAAAAAAATGTTAATGCTTTATTGTGGTGATGTGCAAGATGTTATTTCTGTTTTTGTTATTATCTTGTTATCCGAAGTCAATTGTTTGCAAAAATGAAAATTCAATGTTTTGTTCGCTTCTGGTCGTGGTCAGGTAGTTAGTAAAGTTTGTTGTTTCACTAATATTACAGGAAAAGATAGCCTCATTTCCCTAGCCTCTGAGGCAGCTAGGAAAGCTCTTCAGATGGCAGAAGTTGAGCCAGATGATGTCGATCTAGTGTTGATGTGTACATCTACACCAGAGGATCTTTTTGGTAGTGCTCCTCAGGTATGGTGTCAGAAAATTGGCTTATCCTTAGATTTGATAAAATATATGGATATAGAGTTGCTTTCATACTTTTATATGGATACCCAGTTCCATGCAGTCTTATCAATACTGCACTCATTCAGGCACGAGGGTGCTATCCATATCTAGACACTTCCATTAAATTTTCAGCCATTGTTTTAGTAATGCATATTCAGATTCTTTCTTGCTTGGTGAATTTTAGTTTTTTAGTGTTTTAGCAATTCTTATGTCTGTGTTTAGCGTGACTTGAATGGCTCAAGACTAAAACTGTGTATAACCCTGCTTTTGTAGTAACAAGCACCTTCAAAAGCTTCTGTGCAACACAATTGCTCAGCCATGCTTCCAAATATCTTTATAAAGTTTTTCTTTTCTTAAAAATAATTTTAGCTGCCTTGATGAGTTACTGTAGACCAGGAAATTCGTGCACTTGTATATTTTGATAAACGCTTAATGGAATGGAAATTTGGACCTTTTATTATGTTAAATTTTATTTGAATGTCTTAGTTGAAGTCAGCATTTTACTTTAGATTATAATAATGCTTTTCCTGATCTTATATGCCATAATGGCTTGATCTGTGAGAGTGGTTGCTTCTTAATCCCTTCAATATTTGGAATCAAACCTAAGTTAAACCCAAATTGCCACCACTTTAATAGTTTCAACTCACCAAGGCTGGTTTCGCCTGGTAGTTTAGTGGTCAAGCTTAGAACTTGGCTCTCACTTATTTTGTTGGCAAGTAAGTGCGTACATACTTCTCTAAGTTGTGCCTGGATACTGATTACAGTTTCTCCCGTTTCAAAACTCCATTTCCCGTACTGTAGCTGAGGATAAGAAACTATGGCTCCATACTCCTATCACTACTCCTGGACTCTTTTCCTTCCTAGCAAGCTTTAGCACACACAAATTAATGAGCCTTTTTTATCTTGTTCAAATACCATTAAACCGATCTATAATATATCTGCTTTTTGTTGCAAGAATCTTATTTGTCTGTTCTTAAAAATTTCAGATCCCAAAGGCACTTGGGTGCAAAACAAATCCTTTAGCTTATGATATTACAGCTGCATGTAGTGGATTTTTGTTGGGCCTAGTTTCAGCTGCTAGTCACATTAGAGGTAAAGAAACTTGTTTACATTTTGCTTTCATGGGTTTTCACCGTGGCTTCCATTTTTAATTGATTAAATCAAATGTTGTCAATTATAGGAGGCGGCTTTCGAAATGTATTGGTAGTTGGTGCTGATGGTCTTTCCAGATTTGTTGACTGGACGGATAGAGGAAGTTGTATTCTCTTTGGGGATGCTGCAGGAGCTGTGCTTGTACAGGTACGGTTCTATTTTCACGTGGTTTTTTAATTTGTACATCTCCACTAGTACAAATTATGGATTGAGGTGCTTAAGACTATTAAGCTTTAATTTCCATTGAGAAGTTCATCTTATATTGATACTTGATTGATCACTTCAACATTTGATCCCTATGAGCCCACTCTAAATCTCAATAGTCCAACTCAGCAACTCCCATTCTAGACACAACCATAGGGTGAAACCAACCTTCATATATAAGGGCACAGTTCCCAAGGATTGGACATAATTCCTTCTCACTACTATCAATACCCTTCATAGTGGCTGCAATTATCCCACACATTACTCTTTGGGAAACAAGTGCAGCAGTCCATAATTGTAGTACTATTTTCTTTTCCAAGCCTGGAGAACAATTTGGGATCACTAGAATCCTTTGCTGCTTTCTGGATAGATCAGAGGGAATAAAGCATTCCCTTTTTACTTGCATCTTTGGTCATTGTCACACTCTCCATAAACTTAATTACTTAACTCCCCATCCCCATTTAACGTAATGTTTTGTTTTGCTTGTGTGCTTATTAAGCACACAATAGATGAATAATTTTAAAGAGCGGCTTAGTTGTTGAGTTTTCTGTAATTCTACAGGCCTGTGACTGTGAAGATGATGGTTTATTTAGTTTTGATTTGCATAGCGACGGTGATGGCCAAAGGTAGGTTTTTCTGGGGCCCCTTGGTAAACCAGATGCCCAAACTTTCTGCTAGCTATGAGATAGATATAACACATCCTCCTTTTCTCGCAGACATTTGAATGCTTCCATGAAAAGAAATGAAGAGGATCATGCATTGGAGTCTAATGGTTCGGTATTAGGCTTCCCTCCCAGGCGCTCCTCTTATTCCTGTATTCAGATGAATGGAAAGGAGGTCTTTCGGTTTGCAGTTCGTACTGTCCCACAATCTATAGAGTCTGCTCTTGAGAAGGCCGGTCTAACTGGGTCTAGCATTGATTGGTTACTGCTTCATCAGGTATGAGTTACACATCATCATATATTTAGATCACGCTTCATGCCAGACAAAGTGTACATGTAGTAACTTAGATGGAGATGAATATTTGCAGGCAAACCAGAGGATCCTGGATGCAGTTGCAACAAGATTAGAAGTTCCACCAGAAAGGGTCATATCGAACCTTGCAAGTTACGGGAACACGAGTGCTGCTTCAATTCCGTTAGCCTTGGATGAAGCAGTTCGAAGTGGCAAGGTGAAGGCAGGTCACACTATCGCAGCTGCTGGTTTTGGAGCTGGTCTAACTTGGGGTTCTGCTATTCTGAGATGGCGCTGAAACTTTTTGTTTACTGTCAAGTTGTATAAGTGAAAAAGAGTATTACTTTGTAACGTGAATTTAAACTGTTCTTGCTCTCCTTTTCCTTTCCATATGAATCGCTCATCTGAGATGTTAGTAATGTACTATCTCTAACAGCTCCCTTCTCTTTTCTCCCCTTCTGTCATCACCTCTATTTTTGTATCTTTAATAAATTTTATTCTTTTTCTCTTCTGTCTGTTTCAATTACAAAAGCTTTACGTGCCTTTTTTGTTTGGAGAAAAAAGGCTTTACAGACTTGTTTCACCTGCATTACCACCTTTTATTGACCACTTTACAGTAATCACTTTGTAAGGATAATAGAGATATTATATAATGTTGAACTAAAATTGAAAAATATCATAGCAGTAATTTGTTGTCCAAAATCGAATAAAAATGGTACCTGATACAAACAAAAATGACCATTTTTCACTGCATTTTTGCAGGAAAAAAAAATGCGAAGAATTAATATAAATAACAGTAATAATTACAATAACAAAAAAGTGAAAAAAGAAAAAAAAAATTAAATTTAACATCAATGAAATTCTTCTCCATTAAGTCTAGTAGTGATCCTCTTAAGAGCACCTTCAACTGCAATATCGAAAGCATCCATTTTTGCTCTTAAACCCAAAGAACTCCCATGCTTCTTATACACAACTCTTGGAATCATTTCTATAACTTTCTCCCTCGTCTTTCTGACTTGATTACTTGGAATTCCCATCAGCACGTCCAAAATCTTTAACCCTTTATAAACAACCTCTTCTTTAGGTATAAAAACTGAAAACTCTCCATATGTCTCCTCCGGCAAGTGCCACCGGTATTGCGATTTGGCCGACAAATCTTCAAAGAAAACAGGTATACAGCCTGCAATAATTGCATCAAAAGTTGATCTTCTCGTGGGTGTATCCCCAGGTGGCTGCAAACAGAAATTGGCTTGTAACATTGGTCTCATATACCTTACAGGATCATGCTCACATATCCCATTTGAGCAATCCACAAAATCACATACCTTTTTATAATAAACACCATCTCTACTAGTATTACTACTATCACTAGTAATTTCACACTCATTTCTAATACTTCTCCGGATATTTGGGGTGGCAGAGACGCCGCCGCCGCCGGCGAAAAGCATAAACGATGTTCTTTTTGAACCCTTTACACGTTTAATCCAAGAATCCAAAAGGGCTAAAGTTGGAGGGTGAAATGAGGTTAAATAAGGTACAGCTTGTTCTTGCCATGGCCAAGGCCGGCCTTCAACGACTAAAGCAGTCACATTATAAAACTCCGGCAATTCGAGAAATGAAGTTCCCCATACAGGCGGGTCATTATCCAACGGCTGTGAAAAATCCCAAGCCGGTCTTGCCATAACAACAAAATGATCAATCCCATGATTTCTTTGCCATATCTTGAACTCATTTCCTTGAAGAAAGTCGAACAATTCTAAACCATGCTCCATGCTTTTATTCACATCTGGACCATACAAATATCTTAGAGAATCAATTGCTGCATAATAAGGTAAGTAGATAGCATTGGCTGAAAAAGGATCGGCGGTGAGACATGGGTATTCAAGCATCCGGCGATGGAAAGTAACCTCGAGCAGAAGAGGATCGGAGCGGTACCAAGATTGGGAACGGTTGTGGGTTTTGGGACCTAACCCATGATTGGATAAATAAGGACAGAAATCATCGAAAAGTGGGTATTCAGAGCAGTTTGTAAGAAGATCAAGATTGAAGCGTGATGGTAGACGTCTGATATGGATCCAACGGTTGGTGCAGTCAATTTCTGGAAGTGAATGTGGTTCTGATTGAATACAGAGGATTGAATTAATGGAAATGAAGAAATAGCAGAGAATAAGAAAAAGAAAGGAATGAGATTTAGAGGCCATGGATGGGTAGAGAAATTTGCGGGGCACTACGAGAGACATTAGAGATCTAAATCTTATGATGTCTTGGATTTTAACATTGTACTGTTACTGTAGTTATGTTCATGTCTTCTTGTTTTATTTCAATTTTTTTTTTTGGATATTTAATAAAAACTCCTCAAATTTTATCTTAATCTACATTTTCCTTCGTATCTTTTATTTTTTAAATAAAAAACTCATTACTTTATATTTTTGTTAACAAAATACCCTTTTTATCTATTTTTTCTATTAAAATAATAGTAAAAGAACCAAAATGTAATTTTACGGACCCTTTTGAAAAAAATTAAAGAAATGAAGGACTGAAATAAAAATTGGGCATGTCTTCTTCTTCCTTTCGCCGTTCCACCGTCTCATCTCTCTTCTTTTCGATCAAATCTTAGACACCGGCGTCCACAACCTCAGCCTCCATCAAAACCCAGCACCGATCCAATTGAAGTCTACCTCCCAACTGCCCGACTCCACCATAAACGCCATCTCCACCAGCCACGATCGAAGTCTTCCACTGTGAGCATCGGGAATAGTAAAATCGCTTTGATTTCGAAACTTCACCATTCAAGATTATCATCCCTTTCAACCATCGGTTTTAATTTCTGTGTTTTGAATTTTTCGCATCGGAAAACAGATCTGGACTTGAAGAAGAAGCTGAAGTATGTCAAAAAATCAAATTCCAACCGAAAACCATATTTGACAAATGAGGTTAAAACCATATATATTTCTTTTCGATTTTAGAAATCGAACGATCTGCTTCGTCGTGGTCGGATAGGAGGGAAGTGCAGGAAATACCGGTGGTGACCTCATCTGGCGTCAGGTTGCAGTCCAGTCTGGCGGCTGTGCAGGGAGGCCGGCGGCTGGGTTCATCATGGGAAGAATAGGGGTTGAAGGGTTGAAGAAAGGAAAATTTTCAAAATGATCCGTTACTTCTTAAGTTTTTCAAAATAACCCTTAAAAATTACATTTTGGTCCTACAACCGTTATTTTAACAGAAAAAATAGACAAAAAGGTATTTTTGTCAATGGAATTAAAACTGGGGGAGTTTTTTGTCCATAAAAAAAAGACAGGGAGAAAAATGTAGATATAGATAAAACTTAGGGAGTTTTTGTAAATATCACTTTTTTTCTTTTATAAATTTTATTAATAATTAACAATAATTATTTTTTCTAACAAATATTGTCATCTAAATTTATTTAAATTAATTTAAACTCCTGATAATCTGTTTCTTCAACTTATCATAATCCAAATATTCACAAAAAAAATAAAAATTATCACAATCTTAAAAAAAAACTAATTTTTTGGGAATACAGTATTAAAATTTTACTATTAATTAATTTACAAATTCTTAATTTCCATAGAACGGATTTAATATCTTAATTAAAAGAAAAATTTAGTATCCATATTTTTAAGACCGAAAGTAGCGCGTTGTCAGTTAAAAAAAAAAAGTAGCGCGTTGACACTCTATTGTCGGTGTTCGAACTCACTTACAATGGTTAATATCGGGCTAAGAAGTTCGGTAAAAAAAATAGTAAATAAATAAAGGGCTAAGAAGAAACATATAAAGCGGTGTAGTTCTTTAATTGATAAAGTATACAGTATTTTTTTTTTTTTTGAGAAAAATTGATAATATTTGATACTACATACATTGGTTTTTTTTTTCTTTCACCTACGAGTATTTAGACCTTGTTCGGTATAACGTTTTAACCAGTTAAATGTAGACCTGGTCATGGGCCGGTTTTGACACGGGACCAAGTCGAAACCAAACCGTTAAAAATTAAACTGAAATCGTCTTAGTGAGTGGTTTCGGTTACAAAACCAAAACCGGAACCGTTATAAAATAGTTTGGTCTCTGTTCAAATATTTATAAAATTGGAATCGGAACCGAAACCGTTAATTAGCACCAACAATAATGACTATAATTAATTTTTTGACCAAAAAAATAAATAAAAGTGAGATTTTTTTTTAATTTTCATGTATTGAACAAAAATATGAAATTATTGAAATCTTATTCTAATAGATTTGTCTTTTGTTAAAAAATAAAATTAATCAATATCGAATTATATAAAACCCAAAACGAAACCGTTAAAAACCGAAACCAAAACCGCACAGTCTTTATATGGTTTGGTTCCGATCCTACTATTCTTTGAAACCGGAATCGTCGGTTTTTGAACCGTGGCCAGGTCTAGTTAAATGTCAAAAGCTATTTTTAATGGTATTTGGTAAAATAAAATTTGAGATAACATTTAAATACTACCTTCGTTGTTTTTTATTGTATGAAACTTCGCACTATTCATCTTTCTTTTTCTATATAATTTTCTTCCAATTTTACCATAACAATTCATATCCACTTAAAAAGTGGACTCCATATACTTTTCACCACTAACTCACATCAAATTAATATAAAAAGTGAACCTCACATACAGTAAAATCCAAATCTTCCCCACTAAAAGGCAAGGGATAAAATGGTCAAAATACACCCACAAATACTAAAAATCTCATCATTTTGAAAACTACCATTCAGGAAAAAGTCTCACATAATAAAAAACGGAGGTAGTAATATTTTATTTAAGACTAACTCATATAATTTTTATTTTAACTTTTAGCATTTGATAAAAAATTATTATACATGTTTTAAAAAACAAGTGAGTGTAAAATAAAAGGAGAGGTAAAATAAGGGAATAAAGTTATAGTATTCACTTTAACCTTTTATTTTACTTTATTTATTTGAATTAGAGTAAAATTATGGTGTAAAATGTAAATTTTTTTTTATTTTATGGTAATAGTAACTTTACACTCTTATTAAAATTATTTTCATCCCATTTTGGGAGGAAAGTTGTTGAGTGTAAAATATACCTTAATATTTTATACCATTTCAAACAATGCATTTTAAGTTTTTCAAAGTATTTTCATCTTGTATTTTACACCCCTCTTTATTTTACACCCTTTTAAATAATTTCTTAAAAACAACTAATAACTATTTAAATAGAGAAAAAGCTCAAATAATTTTGTCAAACATATCTAGTTTTATCAAATACACTCTTAGAATTAATTACGGGCAGTGCCTAATATGAATAGTTTAAATGTGTATTTATGGAAAAATAAAATGAACAGATCCGGTACATGGAAATGTTGGAAAATAAATGTATATTTTATTTGCGTACTTCTTAACAAGTTGGAAAATTCTTGATCCGCCTGCTCCACAGTCCCACTTCGGACTAGGAACCGGAGATAAACGTTTCATGGAAATGTTGAACCTAACATTGGTCTCACGATTTCGATGCCGGTTCATGGTTCAAAATACGATTTAGTTCATGGATAGTTTTGACAATTCAGTCCCTCAATTTCAGCAGTTCCGACAGTTCACTGTTCAATTTTGGCAGTTTGACCCTTGATTATATTGTTTAATGGGTGGTTCTAAACCAAGATGGTTATGGTGGTTCAGGAAAATATTTAACCAAAAACTAAGCACAAAGGGCTCTATTCGGTTGCAGTTCGAACTAGTTCCGAACAGGCCCCTGCTTACCTCTAGTCCAAAAAAAAAAGATTACTAATAGTGGCATGAATTTGAATATTAATTGGAACAAAGCCCACTTATATTATGTTGTGACTTAAGAGGTCTTAAGCAAAGAAAATCCAATAATCTTCACACATAAAGCCCAATGATGCATACACAAATCATTCCAGTCCACTTTAACAAAAGGTTCTATTCTAGGCCCTTGGATCAAATTGAGGGTTTGGGACTGAAAGTTTCTCCCCAATCTTCTTTTAAGCCCATACATTATTCATATTCATCATTATTTTACTGCTTCTATCTCCGCTTTGATTAAAATACAAAATATTATTTTTTTGAGTATAAAGGAGACTAGATAATAATGTGAGCTACACAACAGGGTAGCCCTCTGCTAAGTGCCAAATTGGTACTAACAGATCGGCACGAATCGAATTCGAGATCTCGTATCCTGCCATTTTGGAAGATAATATTGTAAACTCAAAATCCAAAATATTTTTATTCATAGGATTTATAATATTGTAAACTTATATATATATATAAAGAAGATTCTTCTGCAAAACTAGCTCATCTATCCATGCATGTCTTATATTTGGACCTTGCATGTGCTTTACCTTTAATATATTCTAAATCACTTGATTATGCTTTTTTTTTTTTTTTTGCTTCATTGATTTTATAACCATAATTGATAAAATTAATGTCATTTTGCATTTGTTTATGCTTTACAATTTAATTACAACTTTATACTTTAATAAAAATGAAATCGAAGCTTTTCCTTATCCATCCACAACAAAAATTTTGAAAGTACAAATCCAGATTTTCTTTTCCTTAACAGAATATTACAACCCATTCCTTAATCAATAATGCTGACAGATACACATGAATAAATTAGTAAACCTCAATAATCATAATGTAAGAAGATTAGATCAGCCTCATGTCAGGCATTTTCTACACTGCTATATAAGATAAACACAAAACCATATAATAGATGGCCCAGTGGCCAAAAATATATGATATAAATGTAATTTTTTATTATCAAGCAAACATAATTTGAGATTATTATCATTTTTGTTTCCTCTCTTTTTAAAAAACGTCTATTTTTGTATTTTGTGTATGATCTCTATTAAAGATACAATTTTAGTAGCATTTTTATGAAGGAATACTTCTAATGCTTATATTCCAAAGTAGAAAACCATACAAATATTTAGGCACAATCTCCCATAAATTTTAAGGCGAATGATTAAACGACGCTCTTGTTAAGTATGAGCCTCTGAATCTGCCCGCCTCTCCTAATCCATCGAATGGGTTATGTCACTACACTGGTAAAATAAAGCAATAATTAAAGATATAATTTTAGTACCTTACATATACTCTATAACATTTTTTGGGTAAGCCAATTCAACAACATGCATTAAAACTTGCAAAAAAAATAAAATGCATTGAATTTTTTTTTACAGTAACCAAATATTTTATTGTTAAATAAAATACTAAAATTTAAATTTTTTTATAAAGATGAGACACCAAATTTATGATAATTTCCAGTAAAAAAAAATTATGATAACCCTTTTAAAGTGTTTAATTTCATATAAATGCTATCATAGAATGATTAAAAAAATTGAATTATATATATATAATTTCGATAGCTTATGGAACCAATTTGTTTATTGAATGAGTTAGAAATAATTCGGTTGCATGCATGCATAATGTACAAGTAAATGATTGTCTTCGATGGCGATTGGAAGGCACTGCGGACAATATAAATATATGCCTACTCAGTGCTCAAAAAGGTTTTGGATCTAAAAGAATATATATTGAAAGCAACTTGCTCATATAACAGGAAATTTCAATTTTTTCTGCACCTAACGCATCATGTGTGCTTCAATATAAATGTTCATACTCTAATCTCTTTTTTCATGTTCCTCAGATACTTGAGCACTTGTCTTCTATATATTTATAATGTTATCCTAGATTTTTAATCACACATTCATATACATTTCATCAAATTGCTTATGTGATATTCTAAAGAATTTTATTTTTTATACTACCTTCGTTTCTAAATTGGTGAGACTTTTACTATTCCACCCATAATTTTCTTAAATTTTTTCTCCCCAAAAAGCCCTTAAAAAGGAAAAGAGAGAATGCTTATTCTTCAAACACCTTCTGCCAAAAGGACGCTGATACCAGCAAAAATGGGCGCCTCTGTCAGATAAAGAAATTACGAACTGCATGTCAGTTATTTTTTCACTCAATATAAATTTTTGGTGAATATCAGACATTATGCACCATTTTATACGTAATGTATTGGAGATATTGGCTGCATTTCTCACAAAATGCACCCATTTTGTGCACATCTGACACCCAGACCAACTTCTTCCTTTATCTACGTGTTTTCTCTCTCTTCTTGTCTCCACTGTCAACGCTTGCAGGTGTCCGTTTTTTCTCTCTTTCTCTCTCTATTTCGGCTGTACATTTCATAAAGCCCATTAAACAATTTTTTTTCCCCTCCACTAAAAGACAAAAGGCAAAATCGTCATAAATCTATCTAAAATATCAAAAGTCTCAACTATTTTAAAACAACAAAAAGCCATAAAATTAGGGGTGTACAATTGCAGTTCAGTTCACCGAATCGAACCGAAAATCGGTTTTCGGTTCAAAATCGAATTTAAATTTTGTGAACCAAAAACCGAACCGAAATTCTATTTAAACAGAATTTTGGTTCGATTTCGGTTTAAATTCGGTTTTAACCGAATTTTTTTTACATGTAAAAAAAATTCGGTTTCTACAATTTGACGAAGTGAAAACCGAACCGAAAATTCGGTTTCTACTATTTGACGAACCGAAAACCGAACTGAAAATTTGGTTAACCGATTATTCGGTTCTGTTCCGGTTCGGATACCGAATTTCGGTTCTGTTTGTACACCCCTACCTAAAATCTCACCAATTTAGAAACGGAGGTGGTATATATTTCATTATCGATCTTCTTGCCATCCTCAACGTTTCTTTCATGTGTGTTTCTATAATTATTCTCTGCATTTCCAAATTTATTAATTGGAATTCGTTTGATAAACATTGCAATTAGAACTGTATGTGTACTGGTCACGAGCGTCATTCCAGTAGGTGAAAGAGGCTAAGTTATATTAATATTTTATAGTTATTTAAATTGTTATTATTTAGATTTCGGAAAAAAAAAAAAGGGAAGGGCTGGATCCTTTCTGGTAGTATGTTTGATTGTAAATATTAAAATATACTGCTACCTCCGTTTTTTCAGGTTCTTTACGTTTCTATTTTTGGGTGTATTTTTCATTTCTTTACGTTTTCATTTATGGTAAGTTTTGTAATTGTTTATTATTATTTTTTTATTGATATTGGTGAGAAAGTAAATTTTTTAGAAGGTTAGTAATTGTTTATTATTATTTTTGTTTTGATATTGGTGAAAAGTTGATTTTATTGGTATTGGTGAAAAGTAAATGTAAAGAAATGAAAAACACGGAGGTAGTATCTTATAAAATAAGTAGAATCGTTGTCTCAATGGTTCTACTTATTTTATAAAATATTTTTTGAAACAGAATCAAATCTATAATATAAACTGTGATCTCCTAAAATTAATTTCGAAAATAAATATAAACAATCTATAATTTTATTTTTTTTTTAAAAATATTTAAAAATATGAAAACAATTTTTAAAATTTGAATTTTAAAAAATGAAAAATCGTCCGCATATACCGTAGCCACACCTTATAAAAATTTCATATAAACATTCCATTTCGCTCGAAGTTAGAAACCAAGTTAAGATCCTTCCCGTTCCAGTGCCATAGTGAATTTTTGGTAAAAAAAAAAAAAAATTGGTAAATTAATTGTCGTAATTTTTCCCTTATTCTCTGTCCTCAGGGCCGTTCCTGACAATTCTTTGGCCCAGGGCGAAATGAAAAAAATGGGCCCCTAATGTACGAGAATTTTAAAAACGTAAGTAATAATAACTTTCTATTAGAAAACTATTTATTAAATTAAGCAAATAAAAATTTATTACATTCTAAAAAATCATCAAAATTATAATTTAACATACAAATACTTATAAAAAGTATTGCCTTCGAGCATTTTTTTGATATAAAATCATTAATGATCGTATCTATATCAATGTTCTTTAATAGATTTCTCTCAATATATAACATTGCTAGACCATTCAATATCTCTTGTGAGATTGTTGACCTCAGATAATTCTTCAATAACATCAAAATTAACAATTAGATTTTTCATAAAACATTGAACCAAATAACTGAATTTGATTAAACATGAACACAGCATTATCAACATACATAATTATCATTCATTAAATTGCAAAGTGAACAGTGCAGAAAGGCAGTAGAATGCACTATCTGTTGGGAAGGAACTGGTCCCAAGCAATCTATTGCTAAGTGAAAAAACAAGACAGGTTATTCAACAAGGAGTTACATGTACATCTCTGTTTTTATTTATTTATTTTTTTTAGTATTTACTATATACATGTGATAATGCAGTTGATATAGCTAGTGAATTTGATTACATGCTTCTCTATTGCAAGATAAGACAACTTTCAAAGTGAAAAAACTGCAGAATGAGCACAACTGTGAAAGACCCACAAAAAAATAAGATTCCTTTTATCACTACTAAATGCATACAAGGCAAGATAGATGAGAAAGTTAGAGTGGACCCTTCATATAGCTATGAGCTTATTAATGATGAATTTGAAGAAAAAAATTGGGTTGTGAACCTGAAACTATTTGGTATGAAACCATTTGGTATGCAGAGAATGTTAAAGGCAGTGAAGGAACACGAGCTCCTAACTCATTTTTGTCTTAATGACTATCCCATCATCATCAATCAAGTGAAAGTTGAAAATTAAGAACAGTAAATAAAGATTACCTGAATATGGATTCTGACAAGTTTCTTAATTTTCCATGAATTTTATCAGTTCTGAAAAAAAAAAAAAAAAAAAAAACAAACCAACAACATCAACAATTATGTATAAAGATTTGATCTTTTAACAAAAACCGGAAACATGGTTTGTTTTTGCATGTGTGTGCATAAAGAGGAAAATTAATAAAATTAAAGAATCTTTTACCTGACAAAATATAAATTCTCCAGTTGTTAACGTATTTGGGAGGAGAAAAAAAGATGGAACAGATGTGTTTTGTTTGGATTCTCTAAAGCGAAATAGAAACCGTTTCTTGGATAGCTTGGATAGCGAGAGTGCAAAATTCAAGAAATTACGCAGCCTGGAAAACAAAACATACTCTGTCCAGGACTCTATTATATTATCCGTGGTAAATCCGTAGACTTGTTGAAATTGGAGACATATTTTATGGGCCCTGGGCGGGCTCCCCTGCTGCCCCTGCCCAGGGCCGGGCCTGTCTGTCCTATGTTAAGAATTCTACGTAATCTCGTTCCAGCTTGTCCTTCAGTACTGCTCCAGCTAGCAGTATCACAACTGCTCCTTTTATCATGGGATTGTATACTTAAGTTTTTATCTTTGACTTAGTAAAAGTTAACAGTCCACTTTCTAGTTGTTGCCTACTTTTTAGTTGGCACGTTGCTTTGTAAAACCTGTATATATATTTGCAGAATCAATAAAGAAGTTAGCTGAGTTTTGTCTTCTGTTACCTCTCTGTTTGTTTGTATTTTCTAACTTCCTATTGCTTCATTTATATTGCGAAATTTCTTTTGG
>CATIWJ010051278.1:0-11576 GCA_949640765.1 Croton laevigatus | reverse complement strand
AATTTCGGTCAATTCTTTGCTCACTTGCTCTTGAACATGCATTCCTAAACTTGCTTGAAACCTCTTAGCTTTGCTTCGTGTCAATGGACCTTGAGGAAGCACCAAAGGATCCTTGACCGTTCCTTGATTCACATCAGTAGTTGTGTTTTAAATTTTTCCTGGTTGTAATCTTTTGTTTAAATTAAAAAGAGCCGTTGATAATCTACGTGTCAAGTCTCGGTCGCGACTTACATGTCTCGGTCGAGACTTACATGTCTCGGTCGAGACCCGACAAATGTCAAACACCCATTGGCCAACTTTTAAAAAGGGAAAGATTCGTTGATGCCAGCTTGTCAAGTCTCGGTCGCGACACTGAAGTCTCGGTCGCGACTCTAACAAAAGTCATTCAACCATTCGGCACGCGAGAATATGCTGTCAGGTGTGCAGAGAATTTTTTGTAGTTGTTGTCTCAACTTTTGAAGAGTCTCAGTCGCGACCCAGCTGGAGTTCAAACAACTTGATCTGTCCAAAGACGCTCCTAACGGCTAAGATTCAGAATTCTTTTATAAATACCACCATTTTGTATTAGTAGAGTTAACACACTACTGCTGCACCTACTACTTCAAATTTCTATACTCTTTCATTCAAATTAATCAATATTGTTTGTGTTTGTTAGGTAATTCTTAAATCCAACACTTGTTGTAATAGTTGTGAGTTAGCTTTAAACTCATCTCTTGTTTAATTTTCTGTTAAGTTTGGAGTTAGCTATAAACTCTAAGTTTGAGGTTAACTTCCTAAAACCTCATTGTATTTCCATTGGTGTTAGTGGAACCCAATTCCTTTCTAGGATTGGAGAAGTGGACGTAGGCTCGAGATTATAACCGAACCACTATAAATTCCTTCTATTCAAACCACCTAATTTCCGCTCAAATATTTTAGAAGGCCACTAATTCACCCCCCCTCTTAGTTGCCACGGGATATATATATATATATATATTTGTATGAAGTTATTATTTTATTTTGGTCTTAATTGCGGTTTAATTTATATGTGAAGCACTTATTTATTAATTTTTATTTTTTAGGTCATAATCAAGCAATCTTGTGTAAAGGAACAGAAATTGGGCAAAAATAGCACATACCAGTATGTTTTGGAGGTGATTAGAAGTTCATATGGATTTTAGGAGCTGGTTTATGGTTGTTCAAAAAGTACAAGGGCTGATTTGCTATTTTGTTTCCAAAACACACAAATAAGCTGCGTTTCATTTAAATGAAGGTGGGCAAAACGCAAGGTCTTGTTGCATTTTAGATGTTTGGAGAGGAAGTCTTTGAGTTATTCTACGCATTGTTTTGATTAAGGAAATAGATACTACTACGTGGCGTTTTAGTGAACCTAAACTGTTGTGCATTGTTGCATTTTGGGATGAAGGTTTTTCAATGGAGATTTTGATGAGGAGACTAAAATGCGATCAGATTTGGAGATAGCAGAGTCGTTGATCGAGTTGAAAAGATTTGGGAAGATTTTGAAACAGGGAGTCTCGGGATTTTTGGAATGAAAGACCGAGAGGGACTCTTGCTTGAAAAAGGAGGATATAGTAGAGATAGGAGGATCAAGATTCTTTTGGGGTTTTTCGAATTTAAAAATCGAGAACACAGAAGTGAGACGAAAAGAAAAAAGAACAGTAGGTGAGAGGGAGAGACGGATGAAGGAGCTCTAAATCGAAAGGGGAACAGACCTAAAAAGGAAAAAAAATCAGGGTGTTTCCCCATTCCGATTCTGAAATTAGGAATGAAGAACAGTTCCTGACCTTCACCATCAAAACTTGGAAAGAGAGTGAGACAGAGACGAACATGGATATAGTAGATCACAACTGGACAAAGCATATTGGAGGTGCCTTGAAACAGCAGTTCACGATTAGAAAACAGAGAGTCCAAAACGAAGGAGAAATCAAGAACAACAATGTGAAGCTTCAGGGCTTCACCGCCAGAAACTGAAAGTAGAGGCAATCTCAGAAATCAAAAGGAAAGTAGAAGAACACAAAAACCAGAGAGCAGAACCAAGCACACCAAAACGGTACAGTTTAGGCAAAACACAGTAGAATCAGAGGCAAACATTACGACACCGTTTTGGCAAATGGCAGAATTCCATTCTTCACTTAATTTTGGTTCCTTTTGTTTTCTGTTAATTACTGTTCAAACTGAAATGTGGACAATGAACTTTTAATTATTGTTTGTTTTTGGATTTTTGAAGATGAACCTTGGATTTAGTCTGTGATTTAATTAGTTTGTTTATTGTAATTGTTAACTGATGTTGCTATTTAATTACAATAAATATTATCTTGAATTAATATTTGCTCGCTTATTAATTCATGTTTATTTTTGCATTGTGAGTTTGAGAAAACCGCTTGTGAATTGATTACCCGCAATTTATCCAATACTAGGGACTCATAAAACGAATAAGATGAGACTAGGGGTTTTAATTAGAACGAGAGTTCAATTAATTAACCTAAGATTAGACGTTAATTAGCTCGAGAGAGTAATTAACATAATTTAGGAGTTCTTACAGTTCAACAACGATAACGATCAATTAATCGAACGTGTTAGGGAAATTCAAAGTCCAAATGCAATTTTCATTTCTATTTGATAAATCACTGTTCTTTCAACTTTTGAAGTGAGTTACTGTTGTTTGTTCTTTTTGTTCTTTCATTATTTTTAATTATTTAAATCAATTCCTTGAATTGCCGGCTAGATAATAGGAAGAGCGTTAGTACAAGTAATCGTTAGTACCTGTGGGATATGACACTCGGTATTTTAGTAGCTATACTATGGAACGATAGGTGCACTTGCCTAACGGTCTATAGCATATTCGCTCGGAATCATATCAAAGAGGAGTCCCCTATATAGTGACGTAGCTAGAAATTGGACCCCAGATGCAAATATCCTGGCTATGCCACTGTAAATGTATTGTATAGTATATAATATATTGAGTAGAAATTATCTTCATATGAGATATATCACACACAGTACATATAGAAAGATATATTGTACATACAGAAAGAAAAGAGAAAGAAAAAGAGAAAGGAAGTGAAGTATCACAAAACACAGCAAATGAAAAATATAAATAAGTATCTTGCCTTGGTAATACAGAATGAATTGAAGATTGGGATAAGGGTATTTATGCTAATATGATGATATTGATTCCACTTTTAGCCGATGAATGATATTAATATATGATTAAAGCCGGTGAATAATTCTGGCTAATCACCATGCCGTGTATATTTTCCATGCCGGCCTTCAGCCACAGTTCATACAGGGCTTGGTCCGTAAGTTTTATTAGGACCATAACCACAGATTATTCATGGGGTTTGGCCTAAGATTATGATATGATTCTACCCGTACACGATCATGTTGGGTGATATAAAAATGACTATTGAGTTTTAGCCCATACACGGTTATGGTCGGGTGATATTGAATATGATTATGATATAATTATATGTAGCTTCGGCTGCTATATGCTCACTATGCTGTATATAATCATCCATGTTGGGTATTTGTACCATGTTGTAAATAAATCCTTATTCCACTTTTGAATCACTACCTTGAAGTGATATTCAGTTTCAAAGGAAAGAAGAAAACAATGGATAGATGGATAGATAACAATTGAAAAAAACAAACCAAGGCTCTGATACCAAATGATAACAACCTTGTTGTAATTGTAGCAAGACCTTCCTCTATCCATGTAAAAGACAACCCTGAAATCAAACCTTAAAGACCTTTACTCTTAACAAAATTTCAAATTGCGATTCTCACTTGTTGTGTTTGGACCTTCTATTATCTATTCTATAGATAACCTAAACATCAAAGATTTAATAACCAGTTGCTAAACTGATTGCTAGGATGCCTCAAGAAATCTTGAAACACCTCATAAGTACCAGGAAAAATAAAGAAGTGAAATAACCTCTCAATTCAAATTTCAATAATCCATAATGTGTTCTTAAGTGGCTACTTAAATCCTCTTTAAATAGCCAAGGGATTTTGGCTACAATGACCTAAAATCATAGGGAAAGGAAATAAGTTACTCCTAAAACAGTTTAAGGAAAAGAAATATATTATTCCTAAACAACTTGATCTAGAATCTGGCAACTAAAGGAAATAGAATTTGGCCAACTAAATTGAAATAAAAGGAATTAAAACAAAGAAATTTGTCCAACTGTTGGGTCTCCAATTTCAGTCTTCATGCTTAATCTTTGATTTTTACAAGCACGACCATTTTCCCTTCACTTGAACATGACTTGTCGAGCTGGTATTTGTCATGTCCTGTCTTTCATTTAATTAGCGATTTATGGGTTCTCATATGTTAATAGTGTTCTCAATAGGGCTCTAGGGATCCGATGCGTAAGAGCGTTGGAGTTGGCCTCGAAAAATGTGCAAGAGTCGGAGAGACCCTAAGGTAATCTTACGTTTGGCATTTAATTATCAATGAGTCATTTAAGAGTATAAATGAGAATGAGGGCATTGTTGGACCAACAATAAAGTTAGGCCTTAGGAAGATTTGAAGAGATGGAAATGGGTTGGGTTGGGCCAAGCCCATCCACTTGAGTCTAAAGCATTTGACCCAACAAGTTAAAATATCTCCACCTAAGGACCTAGAATCTTCTTCACTCTTTTCCTTACCTTTTTGCCATCCAACCCTCCCCATTCCTATTTAACATTCTCTTCTTCTCCATTACATCATCTTTATCTTCTTTCCCTTCCACCCCTCAACTTGGCCAGCCACACCACTCAACTAAAGTGAGATTTTCCTAAGTTTCTATACTAGAAATCTCAAGGAGAACTCAAGGAAGGACTAGAGTTTGAGGT
The DNA here is from genome assembly GCA_949640765.1 of Croton laevigatus. Taxonomy (NCBI): domain Eukaryota; kingdom Viridiplantae; phylum Streptophyta; class Magnoliopsida; order Malpighiales; family Euphorbiaceae; genus Croton; species Croton laevigatus. The sequence goes on along the minus strand of CATIWJ010051278.1, from coordinate 6,740 downwards.
AAAGAGAAACCCTAAATCCTAAATCCAGTCCATTGCATCATTCCCTCCCTCTTGAAAAAAGATTTGTCCTCAAATCTTTGAATGGAGGAATTTTGATTTTGATACTCAGGGTAGTAATTTCGGCAAAGACGCTAAAAAAAATTAGAACTCAAACTGTCCAGAATTTGTATCTTTTTGCCCCCAAGATCAGTAGGTAAGATTATGGGGTTACTTAGATTACTCTTTGAGCAATCGAATTTTTTTCCAATCTTCCTTTTTCATTTGTTTTAATTAGTAAAGAGATCAGATCTAGAAAATTGAAAGAAAAATGAAATTGAAATGAAAAAAGAATATACACTACCTTGAAGTGATATTCAGTTTTGAAGGAAAGAAGAAAACAATGGATAGATGGATAGATAGCAATTGAAAAAAAATAAACCAAAGCTCTGATGGCAGATGATAATAACCTTGATTGTAATTGTAGCAAGACCTTCCTCCATCCATGTAGAAGACAACCTTGAAATCAAACCTTCAAGACCTTTACCCTTTTCGAACAGAATTTCAGATTGCGATTTTCTCGCATGTTGTGCTTAGACCTTCTATAATCTATGCAATAGACAACCTAAACATCAAAGATAATTCAATAACCAGTTGCTAAACTAGTTGCTAGGACACCTCAAGCAATTTAGAAACACTCCATAAGTCCTAGGAAGGAGAAAGAAGTAAAATAACCTCTTAATTGGCTGCTAAAATCCCCTTTATATACCCAAGGGATTTCGGCTAAAATGACCTAAAATAACTTAGATCACTGTCAACGATTTATGTCACAAATGCCTATCACAATGGCTATAACGACTACATGACTTAAGTTTTCACTAAGATATGGATACACCCTTCCACACTAACAAGGCTCTGATGCCAAATAAAACTAGAGACTAAAACTTAAAATAAAACTTAAAAATTATTGCGAGTAAGTAAATTATCACAAAACCTAATCAGGGTTCTAATTAGAGAAAGAGTTCGTTCAGGCACTTTACAGTCACAATGTTCCGGCAGATGATTCTCTAGATGTTCTTCAAATATAAAGTTTTCTAAAGATATTAATTCAGATCTAAAATTTAAAACATCGTTTATATATTTGTAAAATCAAGTAAAGGCAGAGTATCAATAATTCTATCAATATAACAAGCCATGCTTAAACATATTAATAAAAAAAGCTTAATAATACAAACTTAATACATACAAACTTACAGATTGATGAATCTCAGAATACTTTCTGCTACAAGTTCATCACAGATTTGAGTAGTGAAAAACCCACACAGAAAATTGTCAATGATTTGACCGACCTTCTTCTCAAGGTATATAATAGGATTACAATTTAAAGAACTAATACAATACTGATATTGCATAAACACACAAATCTCACACAAAGCCTTTATAACTTAAAACACTCAAAGAAAGCCAAAGGTTTCACTCAGGACACTTGCACACTTAAGAAAAACTAAAAGATGGATTGCCTGTATAATAGGCCAAACTACCTATTTATAATCATATCAGAGTGCCAAGTGACATCATGGCTTACGTTAAATTAGGCATCTTAGCTGTAAAGTTATCTTTTCAAAATTCATATGGGTCCTGGCTGTCCATAAAATAATATTCTTCGTCTTCTTCTACTTTGTCATCTTTATTATTCTCTTTACATCCCATCTTTTCTTTTGAGCTGGACGCTTCTTCTGCTTTTCTTTTAGGACTGGTTAGTAGCGCTGCTTTTCCCTTTGAGCTAGTTGTCGATTCTTGTCCTCCGGACTTTACCACTTCATCTTCCCTAATACCTCAAACAGTTGTCCCCTTAATTCATCTTTTGAGAGGGTTTGTAGAAGATATTGAAACATTTTTGCGGCCTTATTTGGGGAGATTAGTGGAGGAAGTTGTGGTTTTCTCAATTTGATATTCCTTGCTTAGAAAAAATTGAGGGTGAATCCAAAAATTCAAATTTGTCCCACCACTTGGTACAAACTCTTCTAGTTAACCATGGGATAGGATTTAATATCCAAGTTTCTTTTCTTTCTTTTTTATCATTATATAATCCCATTTAGCCACCCAGGCTATTTTATATTTTATAGCAAACATTAATCTGGGATTTTTCATGAAATTGATTTTCTTCAAAATTTTCAAATATTTTCCTTACTTTTGTAGGGAGGATAACAAGAAATAATCCCCAATTAAAGAACCAGTCATGAAACCGGTCATGAAATTGTTCTTGGGATAAATCATCAAGAGAGAATTGGACAAACCAATTAAACTTTCTTTGCCTATTTTCATAAATTAGGCTAAGATGCCAAGCATGAATATAATCAAAATAATTAAAGTGTCTAGGTCTTCCAAAAGATAACTCTGGAGTTGCAAATAAATTATCACCCCATCTTCATATGAAAATACCTTTTTTTATGATAAATTTTACTATATGCCCATTCTTGGCCTGTTCTAGAGACAAGGTCAATCCTTACTGATATAGTTTCTAATAATATGGCCTAGTAGTAATTATATTCTTTTGGCCAAAATGGGGTAGTCGTGAAATCTTGTGTAAAAAAATTAGCCAACTCATATGGCTGAAGATATACATGTCTTTCATCAATAGTTGTTAAGCATTGAATTGAAATTGCAATGTAAGGGATAATTCATTCTTTTCACGTAACCACATGGACACTAAATTTATAAGCCTCCTCTCTATACCTATCTTCTTGGCTTTCTTTTGACGGACCTTCATAAGGTCTCTTCATTAAAGATCTTGAACTCATTGCCTGTCCAAAATTCTCTTGTTTAAAAATCAGGTAAAGTATTATTTTCTCCTTTAATAAATTCAATATCAAAATCAAAGACAAATAAAATAGCCTGGCATCTAGCAAATATTTGCTTAGAGGCAATAATCTTAACATCTTTCAAAAGTATTTATTTAGCACTCTTACAATCAATTCTTAAAAGTGTTGGATTTCCCACATGTAATTAATGTAATAATTACTCAAATAGCAAGCAAAGATTAGGCAATAGAAATAAAATTTTGATAGGGAAACCTTCCTAGACCAGTTTTAATTAACCCAATCAAGTATAGGGATAGTTAGAAGTTTATTAATTGGATTGCTGTAGACATTCCCACTGAAACTTTTTCATGAACGGAATGACCCTAGGATTGAAATGCAAATCCCCTATTTCCTCACACACACTAGAATCAAGGGGAGAACCATAGCGTGCTAGCACTGGAAGCTAAAATAACCCAGAAAAATAGCAGGAAACTTTTTCCCTTTTTTTTTTTGTTATTTCGTTCCAAACGAAATAGGCAAAACTGGAACATCAAAGTAGAAATTCGTTCGTGGCGTTTTAAAAATGAACAACTTTCGTTACGTTGCTACATCAAAAACGAGAAACAATTTCACGTTTTAATGCCTCTGTAAAAGAGAGTATTTTATTTTTGAAAAATCAGAAAGCAATGGCCTAAAAAGAAGAGAGATTTTTATATGGTTTTTATTTTTATCTCATAAAATGAAAAACTCTCTCTTAACATGATCCAATCTATTTTCAAATTTAATAATCAAAACTAAAAGCCACTTTTATTTTGTTTTATCTAATAAAAAAAACCAAAGTTCCACTTTTCACGTGATAAGACTAAGCCAACTTTTGCTTTATATATATATATATACCAACCTATTCACGTGATTGCCATTATCCAATCTAATTGGATAATTATTTTTCTTCTTAATAATTAATTAAATAATTAATTAATTAATTAATTGGGTCTATTAGAACAAGTCTCCAGGTCCAACCTGAATCCTTTTACTTGTGCGATCCAAAAGGCCCGTTCAATGTTGGCAATGAACTCAAATATCATTTAAGTCCATAAGTTATAATTGGTCTCTAGCAAGACGTTATAACTACCCAATTTGAAACGAGTGTCATTCTTACGAATCGACAGAGCCTATAACAATCTTATACAACCCTTTGCAAATAGATATTATGATTAGCATAAGGCATGTCCTTGGTCACCATTATTATTGCTAATTCATTTTATTGATTCTCCAGTGATATTGACTAATTCAGATAAATGCATATCACTTACCATCCTATCTGGGTATGCTCATACACTACTCAGTCTCATTAATCAAATGGTCGGTGATATCTTCTCTCTCATAGAGAGAGTGGAAATCCCTTCACTTTACCTATGTTTCCTAGCGTAGTTTCTGTTATACCTAATCATACCCATATTTGTAACCATGTTACGGGCACGTTAGGCAATACGTCAAAGCATACGAGAAACTACCTAAGAACCCATAGTAATTTCAGATCTGGGGATTCTAGTATAAGAATTGTATGAGAAATACTTATGACCTTTTCCACATATAGTATTCTCATTAAGTGGATCGATCCAGTACAGTGTTCTCTAACATGTACTATGTATCTCTAATCAATATCCCATATCCTATGACCCATAAAATAGGATCATCTCATAGACTAGTCTTAGTTTATCATCACTCCCATGATAATAATTGACTAGGGATATTTAGAATAGTATTTCTTTTATCGCTTTAAGTTTTACTATCCATATCACGTATCTGATAACTAAAGCAGAATTACTATTCATGAAAATTCATCAAATTACATTGCGCAAGAAATATAAAATGATGAATTAAATTCTCATTAATTAATTATCCAGATACAATGAGTTGGGGCTAGGGCTAACCCTAACAAAAAGAAATTTTTGATATATCAAATCAGATTCAAATTTTGAATACACGAGACAATAGACAAAGTTTCTTTTTTAATGGTAGAGTAATTTACTCTAGGTCTTGTCCAGATCCCACTAGTGTACCTTACTAAGGAATCTTTATTATTAAATTTTTGTTTTAAGATTCCTCCATATCCTTTATCTGAAGCGTCAGTTTCAACTATTTTAAATGCCTTAGGATGAGGAATAGCTAGACAAGGCAAAGGTTTTACTTTGGCTTTTATTCTTTTGACTGCTAACGTATGACTGTCAATCCAGTCAGATCGATTTTTTCTAAGTCTTTGAAATAAGAGCTTAGCATCCTTGGCTATTAACTCTTGATAAAAATATGAAATATAATTAAGAATTCCTAAAAATCTTTGTAATTGAGTTTTTTTCTTTAATTTCATGTGGAAATTTATCAGCAAATTCAATTGCCCTATCAATAGGAATTATTGTTCCCTTTTTAATATTATGGCCCAAAAATCTTACTTTTGTTTGAAATAATTTTATCTTTTTAGCTGAGATGGCCACTCCGTTTTCTTTTACTACTTTCATAAAGATTTTTAAATGCTTAAAATTTTGAAATTCTGAAGGGGCATTCTTTAAACCGAATGGCATTACATTCCATTCATAATGTCCAAATGGATCGGTGAATGCTGTTTTATATCAGTCTTTTTCTTATATTTGAAACTGCCAATATCCTGACTTCATGTCAAACCTTGAAAATATAGTTTCTACTCCCTTAAACTTTACCAACTTTTTACATAAAGCCCATCGGTGAGGTAATAGCAATATTAAGCCCCTAAAATATATTCGTGAATTACACGAAGCCCTTATTTGACAAAGTTAAAAATGCATGTAATTCAAACAAACGGTGAGCGCGTGAAAAGGGGGTCAAAAGCATTTCAATAGGTCTCTTTTGTTTGGTAAGGAATACCTTATCCATATTAAGGCTTTGCTCAAACGTTTGTAATTTATTAATAGCCTTGGGACTCCTCTTTCAATCTCAGCTTGGTTTTCTAAATAGAAAGCTGGGAAACTCCATAGGCTCTGACTTTTCCTAATAAGCCCTTTTTTCTCTAAGTCTTTGGTCTCCTTTTTGCATATTTCTAGGTGCCTAGGCCCTATTGCTATGGGTGGGGCTTTTATTAGGATCATTTTTTCATTAAAATCTGGCTCATAAGGTAAATTTACTGCATGCTTTTTCCTAGCCCAAAATGCATTTGGGCTTTCTCCGCAAATGGTTTCAACAATCTCCTTTTGGACCTTTTTTATCCTTTCTTGTAAATAAGGATCTTGAAGTTTTTTTTCAATATCGAGGTACTTAACCTCCTTGATGTGAATCAAGGAACGGTTAAGGATCCTTTGGTGCTTCCTCAAGGTCCATTGACACGAAGCAAAGCTAAGAGGTTTCAAGAAAGTTTAGGAATGCATGTTCAAGAGCAAGTGAGCAAAGAATTGACCGAAATTACAGCTGAGAAGGTTAGAATGGAGCTGGAACTTTAACCAAGGATTATCATGATGCTGAGTGCAAGTTTAGAGGCTTAAAATGCTATTTTACAAGTGCTTATGACTTTGGGCATGTGTCTAAAAAGGTTGGACGTGGTGGGCTTTATTTTGGTGGTCCCCTCCATAATTAGATAGTTAGGACCACATGGGTTGTTATTTTGTTTTCCTTAAGAGATAAGTTTTCTTATTTTTCTTTTTTTTTTGCCTTTAGTTACCCCCAAGGTTTGAACCCAGGACCTTTTGGTCTTTGGTGACTTACCTCACCACCAGGCCAACCCCTTAGGTTGTTTTCTTATTTTTCTTATTAGAATAGGATTTAGGGCTTCATTATATAAGGGCCTTTAATATGACGTTTTTGTAACAACTTTTAGAATTTTAATACAAGTTTATTCTTCACGAATATTCAATTGCTTTTCTTAGATTTAGGGTGGATTCTCTAATTCTTGGATTGCATCACGAATTCAGATCTACTTATCAACTTCGTTGTGGCGTT
>CATIWJ010051266.1:0-34746 GCA_949640765.1 Croton laevigatus | reverse complement strand
TAGAGCTGCAGAAATGTAAGCAGCAGAGGCAGAGAGAGTTTGTAGTGAGGTGTGAGTGTGTTTTTGTAGAGAGAGAAAAACTTAGAATTGTGAGAGAGGGTTGTTTTTTGTTGTTGAGTGAGCTTGGCTCCTCCTGTAATTCTATTACGTGATTAATAGAAGAATTTTCAACCCTAACAGAAATGAGCCTCAGTCGAACGATACTTCACAAGCAGCAACAACTCCTAATAATGTCACTCTGTAACACAAAAATAAATAAATCATGTAAGAAATTATAAGCAATTAATCTGTGGTTAGTTATGTTAGATCCGTTAGTATGGGAATAAAAATAAAGAAATAATAATAATAACTTTATTGATTAGAATTGCAGTAGATGATTACAATAAATAAATCGAAACGAAATAATAAAGATTACCAATAAACTGAATTAAACCTTTAACTGTAAGAGAAGAGGATGAAAGAAACGAAACAGCTGAGGCCTGTATGAACAGTCTCCTTAAGACGAGATTTGCCCGTGCTAGACAACCGTCTCCCAGGATACAACAGCGAGCGTAGGCGAACTCAACCGCGAGCAGAGCTTATCACCAGACCCTAGAAGTAGAGACTGCCCAACGAAACAAGAAGGAAAGAATTTTCGAATTTTAGATGAGAAATTCGGAACTGGTAGAATAAAACGTGCTGCCTTGTTGTAGAAAACGAAATTGCCAAAAGGTTCTGAAATAAGAAAGCAGCAGACGTATTTATAGGCAGTCAGTGGGAAGATAAGATGGAGTCTGGCTGTGGTTTAATTGGATTCGGATTCAGTCTTTGAATCTGATTAAACAAACGAATTGATAAGGAGATAAGGCGATAACGTTTTAATTCAGAGTTCTAATTCGGATTGAAATAGGACTGTAAAACGTGGACATAAGTAAAAATGGGCCGGGCCCGTAGTAAGCCCAATCGGTCCGGCATTCGCGACGTGCGGGCACGCCATGGAATTTACTGGACCGGATCCGGGATTTGCACCCCCCCCTGCGCGCCTCCGTGCGCGAGGAAGTATAACTATTGTTTATATTGTTACACCTAACAAGTTGGTCTTTCAATATAAACTACCCAAGCATCCCTTTATTTTTCCAATATGGGATTGGTAACATTTAGCCCAATTTTTCCATTGTCCCAAGCATGCTTTGAGATTCAATTTCTCATTCACCTTAAATCCGTTTTGAGCATATAGCATATCGTTGGAAAGCTCTCATTGCGTAGAATACGTTGACACTTTTCAATTTATTCAAAACGCCATTTATCCATTAGATAATTATGCTCAAAGTTGACCAATTAACACACTAATTTCCAACAGCCTTTGCAAAGCTGATGTTGAGGTGGCAAAATCCGATCCGGTTGAGATCCCTAATGAGAGTGAAGTGGGTTCACCCCTATGAGGTTAATGGCATAATCCTTATAACTTTCATGAACATTCAGCAAGTGCATGGCCTATTAGTGCAAAACCGTGTTAAATAATGTATAGTGAAACTATAAAGTGATCAGTATCAATTACATTAGGAATTTTGGTTCTTAGAAGTTTAGTCTATACCAAATATTTTGTAACTTCTCCAAAACCCAATCTCAATTTTGGTTCATTGTCTAACAGACACCAAGTTTAATACATTGTACAAATACCAAAAACTAGCAAATGTTTTATTTGTTTTTAAGTAGAGGTGTAAACGAGTCGAGTCGAGCTGAGCAGTGGCATGTTCGAGCTCGGCTCGTTTAATAAACGAGCGTAAAAATAGAGCTCACTCGTTTATTTGGCGAGCATAAAATTACGCTCGTGAGCAGTTCGTTTAGGCTCGATAATAAACGAGCCGCTCGAACTTAGCTTGTGAGCTCAAGCTCGAATGCTCGTTTATCAATTACACTCGCCCTAATATTTATCAAACTTTTTTTTCATCTTTTCTCCCATAGCTTTCAAAGATTCATCGTCACTTAAACATGCTTCATTCAATGATATTTTCACCTTACAAAGCTCGGGAAGAAATAAATTGAAAGTCATATATTCACTTCCTAAAAACATAAATAATTGGACACACAAAGAAACACATCTTTTTGGTTTTATAGGTGGGTGCTCTTGAACTGCTCACGAGCGTGCTCGTTTATAGCTAATTGAAACATGCTCGCGAGCCAAGCTCGTAACCACTCGTTTATAAACGAGCTTGAAAATTGCGCTCGCAGCTCGTTTATTTGACAAGCGCGCTCAAGCGAGCATTTAACGAGCTGAGCCGCTCTGCTCATTTACACCCCTATTTTTAAGACTCTTTAAAAATATATGGAGGATTGTTGTAAGTTTGTAAAGAATTTTAAAAGGACCTTGTCTCATATTGATTAATGTATTAACGGACCTAAATTGTAAATAATTATAAGCCACTGCCCCTCCTACCATTCGATCCAGCATTCATCACACAGTGAAGTCTTATTCCATGTCATTTAAACCATCCGATCTAGCATTCGTCACATAGTGGAGTCTTATTCCATATCTTGTAAAGAGCTAGTAAGAGAAATGGACTCCCGCGCACGCCAACTTTGTACAGGTTGAATTTTGTCTCTTGTACACAATAAATCATTTTGTCCATCTTTTCCTCCCCTAATTTTTTTTCTCTTTTTTTTTGCTGATTATCAATATATATACATTGTTTCGATGCTCGTGGTACCGTAAAACCAGAAGAGCTTATTGAATCATGAGGGTAAACCTCTAATTCAGCGAAAAGCTTCATTTTCACTTTATGCAAATCTTAAAATAAATTTATTTTTCTCTTTTCTATTTTCCAAGTGTTTTAAATAAAGATAAAAATGCGAGTTAAAAAAAAATAGTACAATTTCCCTCTTGTTTTTCTTAAATCTTTATTATATTTTCTTCCATTTCAAACATAGCATTTGTTTTATAAAACTTAAAACTGATAAATTTTTATATGGCCTCATTTGCAGAAAATGAATCACAAATAATAGTGGAATGAGTCACATGATTAGTGGAAAAGGATGAGGAACAACTATCTGGCCTAGTAGTTGAGCGTGGTGCCTAACGACCTTGAGATTGTGGGTTCAAATTCCATTACGAACAAGAAAGTATTCCAGTGGTAGGTGATTTTATTACCAAATCTCAGAGCTTGGATTCAATTCGCACTTTCCCTCTCCCCTTTAGATAGAGAGTAGAGTAAATATATTTTTGTCAAAAAAAAAAAAATTAGTGGAAAAGGATGGGAGTGTATTTACATTTTAAGCCATAAACAAAACAAATCCGGAAGGGCAAATACTACTTCCAGTTTTTTCATTTCTTTACATTTTCTATTTTGATAAATTTTTTTAATTCTTTATGTTTCTATTTATAGTAAGTTTTATAATTATTTATTATTATTTTTATTGGTATTGGTGAAAAAAGTAAAGTTTATAAAAAATTAATAATTATTTATTATTATAATGTATTGGTATTGGTGATTTTTTAATATTTTTATTTTTAGAGTGTAAAGAAATAAAAAAATTGGAATTAGTAATATAGTAATATCTTCTTGCCTTAAAATAAAAACTTCACGGGAACGAATTCCAACTTCCAGGAAAAAAAAATAGAATTTCCCTGTAATTGGTTCGCGACACGCTGCAAGCGTTGCAGTGACGAGGTAAACACGACAAAAACGTCAGCTCGCGCGTTTCTGGCCTTACACAACTCAACAACGAACATCTGTTTCCTCGCGATTTCCTCCTTGTCACCATTCCAGTTTTACCTTTGTATGCCACGTGAGTTTGCCACATCAGATATTCTTTTTCTCATATGAATACTTAGCTTAAATGAGTCATGCATCGTTGGCTGCAGAGGAATTAATTAAAATTATTAACAAAATGGAAGAGTCACATTAGTCTACGAAATCTCCAAATTATGATAGATTGCGAAGGTTTTGTTTTGGTTCATTAAATTTTTTTGTCTTGTTGTTTGTCTGCTTCCGAATAAAATAATAAATTGAGGTGACGATAATATTTTAAAACGAATTTGGTCCTATTATCCTTAAATAAAATTTATTATTATTTTTTTAAATATGTCTCGGTACTATTTGATTCTTGAACCTCTAGATAAAAGATCAAAATTCTATCCATTTGAACTGATGCTTTAATGGTAATAAAATTTATTATTCATTCATAATAAAATACTTTTACCTTAATTACTGTAGCTATTTTACCCTCCTACTTATAATTAAGTTTGTAACGGGTTCCGAAAATTTGTAACTTTTTTACGTATAATCTAACAAAAGCTTCTTTAGAAATAAGTATTTCCTGTAATATTATTGTCCAAGCTACTTTTTAAAAGAGTCTAATGTAATTAACTTTTTTTATCAATGAAACTAAATATGTTAATATATATATATATATAAGTTTGTAATATTCTCTAAGCTCTAGCCGCCTCTCTCTTTCTCTCCTTCAAAGTCTCTTCTTGATTTTTTTGTTTGAGCCAACGTGGATTAAGAAAGATCGGCGGTGGTTCCTATTTTACTTTCTTTAAATTTATTGTTTCTTTTCAATAAGTTCTAACTCAATCTTTTGATAAGAATATTATTATCTCTCGGAGTTTTCATCTCCTAGTTATGAAGTTGTTTTGGTATTTTGTCTTCCTCATGGAGTTTTTTAATATTATTATGTTTATCTGTTTTTATATGATTTTATTATTGATCTATTTTGTCTGAAAATCTTAAATCTTTAAGTATGGATAAAGATGTTTTATTGATGGAGCTTGGTGGTACGGCCTATTCCTCCATAAATATGTGGTTATTTCAATCTTTTTGCGAGTTTTAACTGTTACAAATTTTCTAAAAAAATCTAATATTCAGAAATACTATTGCAGACAATTAATTTCATTGTCATATTTGAAATTCTGCCAAAATTTAAAAATCATATTCAAACAAGAAATTTCATATTGTCTATTTTGGTATTTTTTATTTCTCATTATATCGATGGATTTCCATTATTGCATATATTAATGGAATTTACATTGATTTTTTTAAAAAAAAAGTTTGTAATATTTTTTGAATTTTTATTTAATTGTATACATAATTAATTATTAAAAAGAATAATTAATAACTCTGACATTAGTTATATATTTTATCATTTTATTTATTTATTTATTTATAATTTTGATTTAAAAAATTAAAAATATTATTTTAATAATTTTTTGTTACTAATATTATTTTAATATTATAGTACTATAATCTGTCTGAAATTTTCTATACATCTAAAATATGTTAACCGAGTCTTGAAATATAAATAAGTCTCTAAAGTTCTTTGGTAATATGAAGATACACATAAAATTCATATCATCACATAAATTTATTTATATAATATGAATTTTATTAAAAATTAAACATAAATTATTTTTAAGTTTAAGTATAATTATGAATATTAATCAAATAGTATTGTAGAATAAAATATAATTTAATATTAAATTAATTTAAATTTAATTAGTAAATTATAAATATGCATAATATTATTGCTTTAGTATTATTTATTTAGTGAAATATAATTTATGATAAATTACGTTTTGTACTTAAAATAAACGTTATTATTAGTAAGTAAATATTTTTTTTTTCCCATGTAAGTATGAATTTTAAAATGTACATTTTAATAGAAATTAGTTTTATTAGTAAAATATGAATATAAATTAAATGACATTAGTAATAAAATATAATTTAAATTTATTATTTTTTACTATTTATTATAATCTAAATATTATTAGAGTATATTAATTAATTATTTATTTTACAATAACTAGTGATTATATTTGGACAAAATAGTTCAGTGTTTCATAATAGATTTATTACTATCCAATATTTTTTGGCGTGCGTGGTACGTGTGTATTAGGGGTGAACAAAATTTAACCGAACTCGTAAAACCACGCTAGATCTCACTGCTCGTCACAGGCAGTTTAACCGCATGTTTATGTGGTTTGCAGTTTGTAATTTTAGGATTTTACAGTTTTGCTGTGTGGTCTCCATTAGCTTCAAAAGTGTAGAGAGGTATGTTTTTCACTATTGACAAAAGTTAACCAGCAACAAAATCACTTATTTCTTCAGATTTGTGGAGTTTGTGTTCCCTCGGAATCCCAAATGTCTCTCTACAGTAGATTTCAGGTTTCCTCATCAGTAACATTGACAATTTCTCTCAGCTTGAAACATTTGATGTATCAAGCAAAACTTTAAGTGTATGTTTGATTTGAATTTGTTCTGTAAGTTTATTGAACTCAATTTATATTAATTTTCAATTTGAACGTGGAAAAGTACATGAAAATTAATAATTTTGGCAGGTTTGATTTTAAGATTTTGCATGTTATTATTATTATTATTATTATTTTACGGTTTGAACCGCAAACCGCCCAAAAATGTGTTGTGGATAACCGCATTTTCTTAGTCATAGCGTACTCATGTTACATGCTCAATATTTAAATTTTTATTATAATTTAAATTTTAATAGAACAAATTAATTGGTAAATAATTTTTTAATTACTTTAAAGGAATTATTTTATTTGATTAAATATTTTAAATTTTGATAGACTATATTAAATAAATAATTTAAATTTATTATTAATTTATTTTAATCCAAATTTTACTAGAAAAAATTGAATTGTTAAATAATATGTTGCACAAATATACATAATCAATGGATCCTAATTTTGAATTTTGATCTAACTTTTTAAATTATTAATAATCTCTAAGTGTTTTAGTGTGTAAATATAAGCAAAGTTTCAAAGAATCAAGTCTTGAAGGGAAAAAAAAATAGCAACATATGAAAAACTGAAGCATAAATGGAGACTAAAATTCTTCTACTATCCTGTAAAAAATCTCATGATCAATGGAAAATAGTGTAAGAAGGGACACAAATTCTTAAGACCTGTGGAACTAGTTGAAGGAAGTAAAATTGTGTATAGTTTATGGGGCTCTTGACTCGAACCAAATCAAAGCAAAACTAAAACGGTAAAAAAAAAACGTTTTTAAAGGAATGAAACTGGAAATGAAAATTTTTAAGCTCGAATTTGATTTTGATTTTTCAGTAAAAGTAGAACTGAGAATTAAAAAATTTTATAGTAGATAAATCTACATAGTTTTGAGTAAAATTACGCATTTTACATAAAATAACATCAAAGTTATTGCTTCTTTAAATAATGTCATATCATTAAAATAACCTTAATTTTTATATATTTTTATTTTTATTTTTATAGATTTGTATCTAATTTTTGAAAAATGAAATAATTTTGTTTTCTTAGAATTTTAATACAGGCGGGCAATGAGTCGCACATCAATGAATTTTAGTGGTTGAACTCACTTGAAGATAGGAGCGGGTCCAGCGTAGTGGAAAAAAAAAAAAACAATATCCAGTGAAGGCTGTTACTCTACGTTGGATGCCCCCGTCGCTGCAAAGGACTCCTTTTCAGAGTGCGCGGTCAGTTAAAGACAACAAAGGGCGGCTTCGAAGTGCTTTTGCTGCTTCATTCTTTTTTCCGAATGACATAAATAACCTATGCAGTGCGCTAAAAGAATCCATTTCCGTTTCTCAAATCAAGAAAACGTAGAGACGACAGGTAGTTTTTTATCGCTTTCGAATCTATATATCCCCACCACTACTCTTCACTCTTTAAGCTTCAAGCACGTTCAAAAAATATTAATCAATTGATCAAACTAAAGTAAATTCACAACCAACATTCAAAAAAAGCTATCCATTGTTTTCTCTTTTTCGTTCTAATTCACAATGATACCACAAGATCAAGATCGCCTCCAGCAACCATTATTACGCAACCCAGAAGATGATGATAATAAAGGACAAGAGGAACAGGAAACCGCTTATGATTCCGACGAGAAAGTTCATATAATCGGACTCGATTCCGACGCCGAAGCTGATGCCGATACGGCTCCTCCATTTTCATGGAGAAAGCTTTGGCTTTTTACTGGTCCTGGTTTTCTCATGTCCATCGCTTTTCTTGATCCTGGAAATTTGGAGGGGGATCTTCAGGCCGGAGCGATTGCTGGGTATTCTTTACTTTGGCTTCTCTTGTGGGCTACTGCTATGGGGCTTCTTGTTCAGTTGCTGTCGGCTAGGCTTGGCGTGGCTACTGGGAGACATTTGGCTGAACTCTGTAGAGATGAGTATCCTTCTTGGGCTCGAATGGTGTTGTGGATTATGGCTGAGTTAGCTTTAATTGGGGCTGACATACAGGAGGTTATTGGCAGTGCCATTGCTATCAAGATTTTGAGTAATGGGGTTGTGCCTCTTTGGGCTGGAGTCACTATTACTGCTTGTGATTGGTAATTTTCTGATTTTTCGATTGCTTCTATGTATGTACAATTTCATGGCCTGAGTTTCAAAATCAAAACTTTTTATTTTTATTGGTTGAATTTTGTTTACACTGTTTCCTATTACTTGCGCTTTGGTTCTGGGTACGTAGTGTTTGTCCTTTTATGGGAAGTTAATCTTTCAGTCCAAATAATTACTTTTGGTAGTAAATATTTTTATATTCCAGAAATTTGTTTCTACTTCTGATGTTGAATGCTGGAATTCCTCATCTGGCATGTAAATGGTTTTTTTAATGCTTGTGATTATAACAGAATAACTAATCAATCAAGAAATTGAAAACAAAATAATTGATGCACTTGTCAATAATTTTTTGGTAATCTCATACATCATCTATGAAACATTTGTTGTTTTCCTTTGGTAAGAAGATAAGAAATATTTCGAATAAATAAAAAAAAGATGTAAACTTTGCTGACTCATTGCTGTAATAGTCTTAGAAAGATTGGAATTTGATATTGCTGCTTCCTTAACTTGTTTTGTTATGTAAATTATGTTTCGGTATACTGTACATTGTCTTTACATATATGTTTTCGTTCATTATGTTGATGATGCTGGATAGTTGTCTTGGTACAGTTTCATCTTCCTATTTCTGGAGAACTATGGTGTAAGGAAATTGGAAGCAGTTTTTGCCGTTCTAATTGCAACAATGGCATTATCATTTGCATGGATGTTTGGTGACACAAAACCCAACGGCATGGAGCTTCTTGTGGGTGAGTAATAGCAAAACTAAGTAGAAATTTCAATTGAAACCCCGTTTGATTATTAACTATTCTGTTGCAATTCAAATAATAAGCAACGAATTGAATTTCAAACTGCAGGTATGATAGTTCCAAAACTCAGCTCTAAAACAATAAAACAGGCTGTTGGAGTTGTGGGTTGCATTATCATGCCTCACAATGTATTCTTGCATTCTGCGCTTGTACAGTCAAGGGATGTTGACCACAGTAAGAAAGGCCGAGTTCAAGAAGCTATGAGATACTACTCCATAGAATCTACTGTTGCGCTCATAATATCGTTCATTATCAATTTATTTGTGACAACAGTGTTTGCTAAAGGTTTTTATGGTACAGAATTGGCGAATAGTATCGGCCTTGTGAATGCAGGGCAATACCTTCAAGAGAAGTATGGGGGTGGAGCGTTCCCAATTTTGTACATTTGGGGGATTGGATTATTGGCAGCTGGCCAGAGTAGTACTATTACTGGCACTTATGCAGGGCAGTTTATCATGGGAGGTTTCTTGAACTTGAGATTGAAAAAATGGCTAAGGGCATTGATCACTCGAAGTTGTGCAATCATTCCTACTATGATTGTAGCGCTTGTTTTTGATACTTCTGAGGATACCCTGGATGTTCTAAATGAATGGTTAAATGTGCTTCAATCAGTTCAGATTCCTTTTGCACTTATCCCTCTTCTTTGTTTGGTCTCAAAGGAGCAAATCATGGGCAGTTTCCAAATTGGCCCAGTTCTTAAGGTATGATCATTGCATTTGATGACAACTATTTGGATGATCCATTAAATTGCTGTTTTTGAGCGAAAAATCATTTGAAAGTTCTTCTTAAGTACCTTATGGTTATACATGAGTTGAAATGTGGAACGCACGATGAATTCAGGGATAATGTTTTGTTTAAGCTAATGGCTTATTGTCTATATTTTCAGAGGTCAATCATTTTCAGAAAATCAAAAACATTCTCCATAGTAGTATATATATCTTTGGCATGAAATCAATATTCTGGTACTGCTCCATATCACACAAAAAAGTTCAAAAAACAAAAGTTTTGCCTTCTGTTTTATGGTACTACTGATTTAATGTACTGTTGTGAAAGTCAACAGTAGAAGCTTTTCTTTAGTCTTTCTGAAAGTTCATGTGCTTCATACGTTGCGGGTCGGGGATGGCTAATCACTAGTATATTCTACAGTAAAAGTAGTGACTATGCTTCATTTCTGCAATTCAAACTAATTCTGTTTTTATATGTTTTGAAATTGTTTTGATTTGCCTTGCAGATGTTATCGTGGTTTGTCGCTGGCCTGGTGATAATAATCAACGGTTACCTTTTGGTTGATTTTTTCTCAAACGAAGTGGGCGGAGTACTTTTTACAACCTTGGTATGCGCCTTCACTGGTGGATATGTATTGTTCATAGGTTACCTTGTTTCAAAGGGTATCACCTTTGCTTCATGGTGCCGCCCATTCAAACATGTCGAAGGAACCATTAACCAAAGGCCATAGTATCTGTTGACAGCAAAACATTTATGGACATCAAACTGTACTTTTAAGCTTTGAGTTCACATACTGACGTTGTTCGCTGCACCTACTGTATTTCTGAATTGTTTCTGTATCATATACCAACTTATATACTAAATTCATCCAGCACTAGAGTCCTGGTTATCGATGGCAGGAACAAGAAAGCGAAGCTTGAAATGAAATTTAGAGGTAGCTGTTAGTTGCTATACTGAATTTATGTATTTTGTATTGATATTGGCTGTAAATGAACCAGCTTTGAAGTGAACAATGTAATGAAATTTAATACATAAATGCACTTGCCATTTCTTCATCTGTCTTGTCTTAGTTTATTTATCCTTGACTTCATTTCTTTGCACATTGTAGATCATGCAGTTGGACAATTAGGTGTATTATTTGCTAATTACTCTGTCAAACTTCAGTGCTTATAAGAAGCTAAAAACTATTATTAAGCAGCATATTTATAAATTGCTCATGATTAGAAAATAAATTTTAGTAAACAAATGAGCAGACTGCTTATAATGTAAAAATTGTTTATAAAAAATAATTTAAGTAACATTAGTAATGAGAGCTTGATAGATATGACTCAATCTAATGTTAAGTGCATTTTCAAAAATAAAATTACTCTGTAGATTTGTCAACTATAATTATTTATCTTTCTCGTTTTAAAAATATATTTTTTTTTTATTTCTATATTTTGATTTTATTAGACTAATTGATCTTTCTATTAAAACAACACCCTATTTTTCGTTGATTTTACTGCTGATTATCTAATTAACTTTACTAAACTTGTGAGTTATTGTTTATTATAAAAGTATCCGCAGTTTTATTTTTTCACTTGTAAATTCAAAATTCGATTTACAACAACTCTTATGTCAGAGTAATACAAAACATTTTTTACAATGATTTTGAAATTTACAAAAGGAAAAAAAAAATAGAAATACTCCTAGAAAAATGGTAATGATAGGTTTAATAAGGTTAATAAGGTAATTAGCAAAAAAAATTAGTGAAAAATAGGGTGTTATCTTAACAAAATGATGAATTCGTCTTTTAAAATTAAAATATATTTATAATTTATCTATCTATAATATATATAAAAGCACGAATGAGAGAGTAAATATATACAAGCTAACAAGTTGAATGTTTCGAAAATTGCAAAGATGGTTTGATTTACCGTAATATAGATTTCATACCAAAATTAATGCTCCTTGCACAATTAATTTTATAGTTAAAATTATTATAAAATAAATGTTCATATAATTAATAAATTTAATTAAATAAAAATAATAAAATTAACTAACGAGTTTTTAAAATAAAAATAAATACATAAATAAATAAAATTTTTTTAATAAATTTTATTTTTTTAAAAAAATTAAAATTTTAATTATATTCATATAATTAATAATATTTTTAAAATTTTTTAAATTAATGGTACTTATATAAGAATTTATTATTTTTTTATAGATTTTATCAATGTCAATATATAATTAATCAAATTAACTATAACATTAATAACATAATATAAAACGAGTTAACGTATTAAACACATGCTAAAAAAATAATAGAAATATAAAAAAGACAAAACAGTTTATTTCCATAAACCTCAGGGATTATTTTATAATTTTGTCTTCAATAAATTTAAAAAAAAATCCTTATTCTTCATCTGAATTGTGGCCAAAGCCTAGGTGCGCTAGGGTTCATAGTTGATGTAAAACGACAAGCACAACTGCAGTTTTAGTTGCTGCGCATAGCGCATTTTCCTTAAAAACAGGAAGAAGATAAAAAATTTATTAAAAAAAAAATCCACTAATTTTATTCATCATCGACAGCAGAAGGAAATTTTCCCGTCGGTTTGTGTCACTTCGCTTCTTCTCATTGGCAATAAAAAAACTAATAATCCGTGTTTTGTAGGTTTTTCTGTTCGATTGTTTGTGCTTGTCAAGGTATGCCAATGCTCTCTCTTCTCTGTTTTTTGTTTTGATTTAATCTCTGGTTTTTCTATTTTCGATGCTTCTCAAATCTTAGCCGTGTTTGGAGATTAGCCTAATCAATAATTTTGGTGAGAAGAGGGATTTGTGGGTTGAAAATATCATCTTAGAATTAAGTTTGTTGGAGAAAGACTAATTCAAGAGTGCCTTTTTCTAAGTTTGATAAACGTTTCTAATGGGATCATAGCTTTGTAAAGCTGTGGAATTTTAGGCAACATGGGTTAGTTTCTTTTGTTGGGAATGTATTGGAATTAGACCCTGTAAATAAAAATAAAGTAATTGGAGAAGAATCTTAAAAATATTATGTTTGTTATTGGCATGTAGAACTTGGAAAATAACATTTCTGTAGGAATAGGATAGTTAGCCATTTAAGTAGAAAATGGGAGTGATGCTTGGATTACAAATTTCCAATGTTCGTAATTTCAATTTTGTATCACCATAAAGGAAAGCCTTCTGGGGGCATTACCTTCCATTTGACATGTTTTCCTTTTACAATCAAAACTGGTGCTCGGCATCATTTGAATTGGGTGCTCCAAAGATTCTCACCCCAATTATTTCTGTGTTCCTATTGCCGAGATTGTCTATATTTAGTTGGCAACTTGGTCTTCAATAGAAAAGATGTGGTTAACCTCTTTTACATTGAACATTTTTCTTGTTGACCTGTTCTATGCATGCTTGAAATTGAATCACCAGTTGGTACATAAAATATTTCAACAGTTTTTTTTTTTTCTTTTTCATTTGGGAACATGTTGAGTTTATGTGATTGAAGAAATTTGATTGTTGCAGTTCTTTTTTTTTCTCTTTGAACCCTTTATTCTTTGAAACAAAGTAAAGAATTTATGTAGCCGACTGCAACTAGTTTGGGATTAGGGCTTAGATGTTGTTGAACCTGATTCAATGGGGTTTGTTGTATTAGTTTTGGACTTTGGATATAGCCTTTTGTATATCCTGAAGGTTAATTAAATCTATGATTCATGAGGGACTCATGAGTTTGAATGCCTGAGAATCTAAACTGCTGATGTATAGAATTCACTGAGTGAAAGGAGGAGAAAGGTACTGCATTGGTTTGTTTAAATTCTTAGCAAGCAATAAGGATTGTGCAACTTCAGCTTTAGGGCACTTTGATACAAATTTCCACAAAATTTTGTGGAATTCATGTGTAAATCCACATTGTCATGTTTGGAAGACAAAAAAAAATCGAATTTGAATTTTAAATTAGTTATTTCAACACATAAAATTCATTAGCAAATGAATTTTATTAGGAAGTCGTATACAAATGAATTCTAAAATCTCAATTCATTCATTCCAAAATGAGAATTAAACTTCGATTGGCATGTGTGTTTTTTGTGCATTTTCTATATGTATTTTTTATTTTAATTATGGGATTACTTGCTGCTTTCTTATTGATACAGATAACACAAATAAGCTTTTATTGTTTTTTTTTTTCAATTTGTTTCTCTTATGGGTTTATGACGTCTTGATCGATTGTTTTTCAGACTCTTTGCATAGCCATGACTAATGCAGAGCAAGATGTAGAAAATAACGCAGCCTCCTCTTTAATAGAACAACTTGGAAAAGCTTTACATGAACTGGAAACCCACAAGGATGCTTCAGGAGAAAAGGTCCCATGGATGGAAATTGAAGAACACTTCCACTTCCTTGATACAACACTAAAGAGAAAAATTGAAGAGTTAGAAGCTAGAGAAATGGAATACATGCAGAAAGAAGCTGAAACTCTCGGAATACTTGCAGAAAGAGAAGCCGCTGTTGTTACTAAAGAGCAAGACTACCTTGATCGAGTGCAGGACTTAAAGGATGCTGCTGTTGCTGCCATTGCAGAGGCCAGAGCTAATCACCAGCCAACTATGTTGGAGATCATTGGTATTGACAACAAAGAAAACAAGGTAAGCAGCTCTCTTGGTGACATAAATTCCCCAGAGGAGGTCATTCCTCCTAAAACGGGAGAAAATGCTGAAAGGGCGGTTGTTGAGGTTAAGCCACGTCCAGAGCTGACGCAATTTTGCGAGCAAATGGATGCAAGAGGGTTACTGACTTTTACTATGGACAATCAGAAAAGTCTGTATGCCATTCGTGAGGAACTTTCTGTTGCACTAGAAAGTGCAAAGGAACCAGCCCGTTTGGTGCTGGATTCCCTGGAGGGATTTTATCCTCCTGTTGAAAACACCCAACCAATAGTTAAAAAGGATGCTGCCCTTCAGGGCATGCGCAAATCCTGTACTATGTTTATGGAAGCATTGTCTGCCTTTGTGGCCAGAATTGACCCAGGTGCCGATCACCTGCTAAACCCTGAAATAAAGCAGCAAGCCAAGGCAATTGCTGATGAGTGGAAGCCTAATTTGGCTAGCGCGGATATTGATGCTACCAATGGAAATTCATTGGAAGCAGATGCATTCTTGCAGCTTCTCTCAACTTTTAGAATTGCTTCGGAGTTTGATGAGGAAGAACTCTGCAAGCTTGTCCTTTTAGTTGCTCGCCGCAGGCAGGCACCTGAGCGCTGCCGTTCTCTTGGGTTAGCACACAAAATGCCAGGTTGGTTTGCTTCTAATTAACGGACCTTAGTCGGGGGACTTGACAATACTTTCCTTAATCCTTCTGTGTCTCTTACCCTTGATTCCTTTAGAGTGGGTTATTTTTAATTGCATATTGACTCTTGCGGTCTAGCAAAGCTCACATCCTAATTTTACTCAATTTAGAGTCACTGAATCTTTGTTACTCATGTAGGTATTATCGAGTCTTTGATTAAAAGCGGAAAACAGATTGAAGCTGTGCAGTTTATTCATGCTTTCCAGCTCACTGAACGTTTCCCCCCTGTTCCATTACTGAAGGCATACTTGAAGGATTCTAGAAGAAACTCCCAAGGAAAGGGTGGAGCTGGTGGTGGTGTTACTGGACAGGTAAATTTTTCATCCATTGCACTATAAACAAAAGATGTCAATATAAAATTACTTACTGCCTCTTTTCCTTTAGCATGTCGATGTAAATGCACAAGAACTTGCAGCACTCAGGGCCGTTGTAAGATCTGTTGAAGAATACAAGCTTGAAGCTGAATACCCGCTTGATCCGCTGCACAAAAGGGTTGCCCAGTTAGTAAAATCAAAAGCTGACAAAAAGAGGGTTGCGGATTTTGGCAAACATCAACGTTCAAAGAAGCCAAGACCCAATGGAGGATACCGGGGATTCCGTGCTCCTAGCACTGCTGTTGGACGGCAAGCTCCGCCTTCCTTTGCTGATAGGATACCATACACAGGAATGCCGGCAGAGCGGTATCCTCATGTTGCTTCAAATCCTTATGATTATCAAGCTGCTAGCCAACCAGCTTATGGGCAGGCAGCTACTGATCAAAGAATGTACTACTATCCTCAGGACGACAGGGTTTCTGCAGGGCCATATGATCCAGCTTCTTCTAGTTATAGTAATTATATGGGTACCTCTGGAGTGCGATCTTCACAGCCACCATATATGTAGAGTCTTGAATGCCAGTTTTGTAAAGAAATATTGTTACAATGCTATGCTGTTATCCGAAAATGTCTCATTTTGACAATGTAGTTGTAGTTTGAAAAAGGAAATCTTAACCAACAAGCGGATGTGTATGGTAGTTAGTACCTTCATACATCTTACTTCGAACGGGTAAAGACAAATCTCATATTGGCTCTGTACTCAACTGTTCAATTTTAATTTTACTTTTTAAACAACAAACAAACTCTTATTTTTTTTATAAAGATGTAAACTTTTATAAGAACGAAACTGCATTGGAGAGTAACTTCTTTTTTTATTTGAAAATATTTAACAGTAACGAGATTCCACTCAACTATGATACCTACATTTTACCAGTTTGGTTTCCATTTCATTTCCATTCAATTCTTATTCTCTCCCTCCATTTCTCTCTTATTCTGAATCGCCTCAACTACCACCAACTTTTTCATGGCAACACCTCTGCTGTTCATTTGCTTCCTATGCTTATTATCTTTCTTCCACCTTGATGCCACCACCACCGTGCGCGGCGGGACCAGGCCAGCCATGATATTGCCGCTCTTTCTCTCTCCTTCAAATTCTTCCAAACACTTTTTGAATCCACGCCGCCATCTTCATGGATCTAACGCCGCCACAGCTCATGCTCATGCTCGAATGAGGCTCTACGACGACCTTCTTCTCCACGGGTATTTGCATTATGATATCTGGTCATGTGGCAGTTTTTCTATTTTGATCTGGTTTTGTGATTTTTCCTTTGTACTGCGTTTGTAAATTTGGGTTTTCTTTTCTCCCCCGAAGGTATTACACTACGCGGCTTTGGATCGGGACTCCTCCCCAGAGATTTGCGCTTATTGTTGATACTGGCAGCACTGTTACGTACGTTCCTTGTTCTACATGTGAACAATGTGGCAGCCACGAGGTGATTACCATATACTTGAGATTTCGCATTTTTTCAAGTGATTGATGAAATATTTGAATATCATATGAATTTCGTTATGACGAATGAAAAATCTGAGAAGATTTTCAGCTTGAATTGCCATCTTGCTTTTTGGCCCAAAATGCTTGTTATTTTGTTTCATAACGAATTCAATGGTTGCTTTAGGATGATTATTTTTTGATTTCTGTTTACTATATTCCCATTCCGTCGATTTCTCAATAGAGTTGGAAAAGAAAAAATGTCAGAAAAGGAATGTCTCTTTTTACTGTACAAGTCTAAACTTTGGTTTACATTTGATCCAGTTGGAATCTCTTGATTAGGAGGTCTACTAAGTGTGGTGAAAAATAGATTAGGGAGAATGAGAAGTTCAACTTCTATGTACTTTGTTCTTACAATGTGCATCATACTATTGACTGGATCTTTCAAAAAGTATTTTGCATTATGCAGGATCCCAAATTTCAGCCAGATTTGTCAAGCACCTATCAGCCTTTAAGCTGTAATCCTGATTGCAATTGTGACGATGAAAGGCAACAGTGTATTTATGACAGACAATATGCTGAAATGAGCACCAGCAGTGGTGTTCTTGCTGAAGACATTATATCCTTTGGCAATCAGAGTGAACTGGAACCTCATCGTGCTGTTTTTGGTTGTGAAAATGTAGAAACTGGCGACCTTTACAGTCAACATGCTGATGGCATAATGGGATTGGGCAGGGGTGACCTCAGTATTGTTGATCAACTTGTTGAAAAGGGTGTGATTAGTGACTCGTTCTCATTGTGTTATGGTGGAATGGATGTTGGTGGGGGTGCAATGGTTCTTGGTGGTATATCGCCCCCTTCTGGCATGATCTTCACCAATTCAGATCCTGTGCGCAGGTGTGTTGTTAATCATTTGGTCTCTCTCAGACATGATACATCTTGATCTTTCCTGAAAAAATACACTTGGTACGTTTCATTCATTTACTCTAGTTTCGGGATGGCAACAGTCAATACTACAATATTGATTTGAGGGAGATACATGTTGCTGGGAAGAAATTGCCTCTCGATCCTGTTGTCTTTGATAGAAAACATGGTACTATCTTGGACAGTGGCACAACATATGCTTACCTACCAGAAGCAGTATTTATAGCCTTTAAGAATGTAGTAAGTCCAGTTTCTTCATCTTACACCACTCATCATTTTCTTCTTATTCTATTTTGCAGTAGTTAATGATTGGAGAACCTATTCTTTGTTTCAGGGAGTAGTTTTGTCTTCACTTAAAAAATTTCATTCTTAAATTACTTTCTTAAAATATTATGACAAGCTTCATTTAAACTTCAATTTAATAAAATATGAATTAATGTATTCCAAGAAAGATAATGAATGGGGTGCATGCTTGGACATTGTCTCTGTATTGGATGATGTATCTAACAAAACTTGTAATTGGCATATCATGCTAAAGTGGACTGTATGTACACACTAAGGTAATGTTTCATTTCTCTTATCCTTTAGAAAATGATTCTTAAACGATTTTTTTAATTCCCTAGCATTCTATCTTGCTTCTCTCTTTTATTCCATAAAAATATCTCTTCCATACCTCAACTCTAATATGAAATGTATTCTTGATCCGCATCTTCACTCTTCACCTGTTCAAAATAAAGCAATCAATTTATCTCTTTGTTTTTGTAGTTTATATAATGCATTGTTCTCTTATTTAATATGTACAGATTACACAAGAACTTCACTCGTTAAAGCAGATACGCGGTCCTGATCCAAACTTTAAAGACATTTGCTTTTCTGGAGCTGGACGGTATTGTCTACATTAGGAATACATTTTATTGAATTCTGTTTGAATGTCCTGATCCAAACTAAAATGTTGATTTTATTAATGTCCTCAGTGAAGTCTCCCAACTTTCAAATGCATTTCCAACTGTTGATATGGTGTTTGAACATGGACAAAAGTTGTCACTATCACCTG
The DNA here is from genome assembly GCA_949640765.1 of Croton laevigatus. Taxonomy (NCBI): domain Eukaryota; kingdom Viridiplantae; phylum Streptophyta; class Magnoliopsida; order Malpighiales; family Euphorbiaceae; genus Croton; species Croton laevigatus. Next base: position 15,780 of record CATIWJ010051266.1, on the reverse strand, counting down.
AAAATTACCTATTCAGGGTGAGTATTGACCTAAACTGTTTTTAATGCAAAAAAGAAGGAAAATGTGGAGAACATTTACATGAATTTTCAGTTTGATTTTTAACTTTATGAATTTGTACGCTTTATCAGCACCTTTTAGCATTGAGATTGTCTTTTCTGAAAAAGCATCTTTTACATGTTACTCCTAAAATGCATTTCAATACCTTGTTCTCTTGAGGAGTGTCTCTCTTAACATAATATGTAAACCTATCTTCAATTTAAGCACTTAATATGTTCAAGTCTCATTTTTTAACAACAAAAAGTACAGTGATAAATTGACCTGAAAATGTTATTTAATTGAGTTGGCATGTTGAAGTTGTAGGTGAGTTGAGTCCCACCTAAAGATATCTGAGCTGATGTTTAATCTTTTTCACATACAACAGAAACTTTTTTCCTTGGTGAGCTAGTATATGTTGGCCTCCAATTAGCAGTTGAACTTCTACTAGGCTGTGTCAATAGCCACCTCAGCTGAAGCTCAATCCTGTGGTTTATGGTGTAATAATGTAGAAATGCTTATATTGATAGAGTTAAAATAAAACTGGATGATATCAAGAATTTGCACAAAGATAAAGGCTGTTTCGACCATTAGGCTTAGGTCGTCTGAGTATAATCCTGTAAATATATTTGTACTTTAACAATGAGGAAAATCATTTTTTATGGGAGTTTGGATCTTTTGGTTTCAATTACGGTACTGATTGTGATGCACTGACGAGGCTTGTTCTTCTTCATTCATGTTTTATTTTCGCGAAGCACACAAAAGTCCGTAGTGCATACTGTCTTGGAATATTCCCAAATGGGAAGGATCCAACTACTCTTCTAGGAGGTATGTTCTATTCAAAATTTTATTTGGTTTGTATTATAAAGATCTTTAAGTCATTTTAGCTTCCTTTGCAATAACATATGCTTTCTAGTTATTTCCATTGTTTACTGCCAAACGTTTCTAATTCTTTTTATGAAAAATGATTTGTTTTGGGATTCTAATTACTTTTATATAACAGGAATACTTGTCCGCAATACTCTTGTGACGTATGATCGTGAAAATTCAAAGGTGGGTTTCTGGAAGACCAATTGTTCTGAGCTATGGGAAAGACTTCACATAACTGGTGCTCCACCACCACTGCTTTCACCTTCAAATGATACAAACTCGAATGCAGAAATACCACCTACATTGGCTCCTAGTGACCAAAAGCATTATACTCTTCCAGGTATTGCTCACTTCTGGTTTAAATATTTTCTTATGTTACTTGTGTTATAAAAATCAGAGTGCAAATCTTTTTGTGTAAACACCATTCAGCACAAGTGATGAGATTTTCATGATGGGGTCTTGGATAAAATGTTACTATGCACTATGCTGGCATTTCACTGTTGGGTTGTTAAGAAAAATGGAACTTCTTATAAAGATGACTGTGTTGGCTATCAAACTTTCATCAATCATGGATGTTTTCCCAATTTCTTATGCTTTCTGTGTCATTGATAAATTAGTTAAGTGTCAAACTATTCGATTATGATGAAGTCATTACGTCTTTTTTTTTGTCAAGGCATCAAGATAGGCCTACTAATTGACTTTTTAAACTATATCTCTAGTTAAGAGAGTAAAAAGTAGGACATGAAGTTATTCTTAATTTGTAGCATTGTCAACATGTCATGTTGCTGATTTAGTCCATAGTCACAGGGTGTTTGAGATGCTTTCTGATTTTGGTTTCTCATTGACTTTTATTGACAGATGAACTCCAGATCGGAAAAATAACATTTGAAATGTCACTGAATGTCAACTACTCACTTTTGAAGCTTCATGCTAGAGAACTTATTAATTTCGTCACTCAAGAGTTAGGCATTAGTGATTCACAGGTTAGAGAAGTTTTATGTTTGGAAGGTTTCTTTACATCACTTGTTCAAAAGCTGGCATAAGTTGTTCATTTGCTCATTCAAATCTAAAATGTCTGCTTGACCAGGATAAAAGGAAGTTAAAATCTATCTTTTGTTATTGATGCTATTCATGAAAAAAGTTCTCCTTTTGATGCTTTTGTTTGAGTTCCTTTCTTCATGGATTTGACAATAATTATACATGAATGATTTCAGGTCCATTTACTTGAACTTTCTTCCAAAGGAAATGATTCGCTCATCAAATTGGCCATAGTCCCTTCAAGATCTGCCAACCACATTTCTAATACTAGTGCTCTTGTAAGTTTGCTTTTCGAAAAGGCACAACTGGGAATTTATGGAAGATTGAAACTATATACTTATGTTTTCTTTATTCTTCCTACAGAGTATAATTTCCAGGATTGCCGAACATCAAATTCAGCTTCCTGATACCTTTGGAAATTACGAGTTGGTTCGCTGGAAAATTGAGCCTCCAGCAGACCGGTAGGCTATTCAGCTTCCTGATGTGCTTCAAACCTTTTAAACAAGAAAGCCATTCAGTTCATTTCCTTTTTCTTTCTTCTTATGATGTATCCCATATCCCATATGCAAACTCTGATCTTTTACTTTTTACTATGCAAGTGCAATGGCTTCCTTTACCATCTGCATTTTTTTTCTCTGATATAAGCAAAATTTATCTGATGTATATAATCATGCAGGAGTTGGTGGCAACAACATAATTTATATGCAGGGTTAGTGGTCATTATTATAGTCATTCTGGGATTATCAGCATTGGGAATATGGTTTATTTGGAGACGTAGACAACAAACGTTCAACGCATATAGACTGGTCAACTCAGCAGTTTCTGAGCAAGAATTACAACCGTTGTGAATCTCTTCATAGCGTAACTGTGACTAGTGATTACAAGGTCAGCAATTTTTTTATTCTTTGGCTGTAAATTTGCATACAGGATCTATGAAAGCTTTCTGTTAAAATATTCATGAAATAGGGATATGTAAAGAAAGAACAGCAGAGGCAGAGATGGAGCATTAGTTGTATTATAGCATAAAACTAATAAAAGAAAATTCTTAATAAGGTATATGACAATTGACATGAGATGTGTTAGTTTTGTTTTCTTTCTACTCTCCAAATTGCTTTTGACAATGCTTCATTGTCCTTGCAACTGCTTGTTGCATGTTCTGTCAGCTTCTCATTCTTGTGGCCAATAACATAATGAGGCCCCATACTCGTTCTACTATTGGTAGTTTTAAAAGCTCATGTACTACCTGAATATTATGCACGAGCACCCTCCGTTTATTTTCATGGACCAAAATGCAATTTTTTCAATCAAAATGCATTGGTTTCATACTTTCAAGGACCAAACTATAAGTTTGATCATCTTCAATCTTGAGCTAAGGACCAAACCTTAAAGTTTTTGTAAAGGAGGTCTTTCGATAATTGGACAACCAAACGGATATCAGATTATGAATCTTCATATCGAGAGTTTCAATTTGGTATATTGACTCGCAAGATTTATAGCTGAAAAAAATGGGTCAAAAAAATGATCAGAAAACCTTGTGTTTGAAGTTCCAAGGACCTAAAATTATCACTAGTAGAAAAATGAACCTATAGTTAAAAAAATCTCAATAAGTGGGCCGTTGAAATATTATTGGCCCATTCTTGTTGGTTACTCCTAAATTTCTCCGTTTCTTGCATTTCAATCAAACTTATCATTATTATTATTATTATTATTATTATTATTATATAACTTATAAACTTGGGCTTAATTGAGTTTAATTTTTTTTTTTTGAAAAAAAAAATCGTTTAATGATGAGTTAATGTTCCTGAAAGTGTCCTACCTATTGGCCCTTTTGTATAATAACTAGTGTTTTTTAACCTTGATTGCACGTTTAGGTATTCATTATTTAATTATATAAAAAATTAAATTTTTATTTAATTAATTATTTTTATTTAAATTTAATTAATTAATAATTAAAATAATTTTTTTTAAATGTGATTTGAATATAATTGATTAATTATGAATAATTATATAGTATTTTTTATTATAATATAATTTAAATTTAATTAATTAATAATTAAAATATTTTTTAAAAAATATTTTTTGAATTATATTAATTAATAATTAAAAATATGAAATATAAATTTTTGTTTTTTACGTAGGAATATTAAGAACCATAAGTAAACAATATAGGAAGTATCAATTATTTATAGTGGCGGAAATAAAAAAACTATTCAATCTTTTAGTTTGAATAGGATAGTTTTAAGTTTTAACTTACTATTTCCGAAAAAAAATATTTAACTTACGAATGTTGTTTAGGAATATATAATTAATTATGAATAATTATATAATATTATTTATTAGAATATGATTTAAATTTTATTGATTAATAATTAAAATAGTATTTTTTATTATAATATAATTTTAATTTAATTAATTTATTTATTATTATAAATAATTATGTAGAGACAATTTTACCCTTGATTATATAGATTTGATAGGGCATTTTGGACAAAGTTAAATGACCAAATTCTCACATTTATTTATAATCTATCTATACATAATATAACATAGGCCTATCATAGAAAAATACCTAGAACATAGGGCGAAGTCTGAAAATACCCATATTTTAACTTTGATGTTAAAGTACCCAATTTGCAAAGTTGTGTTATAATAATATCAAAATTTGAAACAAAGGGTATAATTGAAAATAAATTTTTAAAATAGGATTATTTTTTATTATTTTTAATTTGAATTTGAGTCAAACCATTGGTTTTAGCTCAACCCAACCAGTTCCAAAATAATAAATCTACAAAATCCTAAGAAATCACTCTTCATCTCCTTCATCAAAACTCAAGACCACTTTTCTGTAACCCAAAAGCTTGTAAAAAATAAAAGGGAAGGGAAAAATATTAAATATTGATTGTTGAAAAGAAAGGAACAAGCTGGCCATTTCATTACTCTTAGATTTTTAATTATTTTGTTTTCCAATTTTAAATTCTTCTTTCCTTATTAATCTAATCTCTTTGAAAACTCAACTTCTTCTCCTTCACTTCCTTCACACAATTTTTACAGTAGCTGAATCTCTATATCACTACTTCAGGGAAGCGTGTGGAGTGCAGCGGAAGGGTATTTGGATTGGAGGCACAGCAACCTGAATTCGATTCCTGGCTCTCATCTTTAGGAGGGAAATAAGACCCCACCTTCTTTGGGTGCATGTATATATCTATATTAAAAAAATATATCACTACTTCAAGAAATGATCCTCTACACCCAAACCCACTTTCCCTTTTCCCATACCCAAACCCAAACCCAAATACAAAGAGTTGGCTCATCCTCTATGTCTCATCTTTTGACTCCATCATTCATACCAATTAGGGTTGTGCATCGGTCGGATTCGGGTCAACCTGACCTGAACCCAACCAACCCGAATTTCTCCTATATTTAAACCCAAATTGAACCCTATAACCTGATTAAACCGAACCGAATGATTCAGTTCGGTTGGGCTCCGAAATTTTTTACTAATGAAGGAAAATTGTCAAGTTGATCAGGTTTTTTTTTATTCAACCTGAACCGAACCAACTCAAAAACCGATTTTCTTTAATACTTAAATTTGAACCGAACTGATCAACTCGACTAAACCGAACTGAACTCTTCGGTTCGGTCAGGTTGGTCGGGTCGATTTGGGTTTTGCACACCCCTAATACCAATCAACCACATATTCGCCGACACCATACACCATCCCTTACTACCTACCTCTACTTGCCTTGCCCCTTGGAAACTGTATAGTTCTCGATTTCTATACTAGCACCACCGAATAGAATGAATGCGGTATATATTGGAGTATTTAGAAGGATATTACTCGATACACTTAAATTTTGAGAACTTCTAGTGTTTACCATGTCGAAGTTTTGATTCTCTATTATAATGATCAATGTTGTTGTTTAACAAAAAATATATATATATAATAAGATCCGGTAGTTTCATAAGCCTTTTTACAAGAAAAAAACAAGAAGAAGAAAGAGAGAGCGGTGGAGGATCCATGGAGCGAAAGGTGTTTGAGGTTTGAGAGAGATGGATATGAGTTTTGAGGAAGAATATGAAGGGTGGTTTTTTAGATTTGATAAATATATTATTTTGGAACCGATTGAGTTGAACCAAAGCTAATGGTTTGACTCGGATTCAAATTCAAAATAACAATAAAGTTCCAATTTTAAAAATTTATTTTTAATGATACCCTTTGTTTCAAATACTACCTCTGAACCAAAAAAAAAAAAAAAGAGAGAATTTAGGGCAAATGACGGGTGAAAATAATTGAGACTTTTGGTATTTTGTGTTGTATTTAGATGATTTTGCTCTTTGTCTTATAGTGATATAAGAAAATAAATTAATACTTTATGTGCTGTCAAATATGTACAGTAGTGAGAGAGGAGAAAGGAAGAGAGAAATGACAGATAACTACAGAATTTATGTTTTGTCAACTATGTGTAGCAGTGATAGATTTTATTTCTATACAATAGTGTAAAATGGGAAGAAAATGGACCCAAAAACTGAAAAATTGTGCATTAGGCGCCAAATGTTGTAGCAAAAAATTGAAGGCGCATGAAAACTGATCATTCCCACCTCACCCTACCCTATTAAGTCTAATTTTCAATATACCTTTCGCAGGTATAGTGACAGTCACTTGTAGATACGTGCATATTGTATCTGTCTTAATTCATACCCTCTCTCATACTTTTTTGGGAGTATTTGGGCCAATAAATATAAGATGAAAAAACAGTAAATAGTAAATTCTCATTTATTTATGAACGGATGTAGTATAATATTATAACACAACTTTGCAATTTGGGTATTTTACCATCAAAGTTAAAATGTAGATATTTTTCAGACTTGCCCAAAGTTTTAGGTATTTTTCTATAGGCCACATAACATACATAAAAGTATGAATGAGGGAGTAACATTGGCTTAGCCTAAAACATCTTTATAAAATCTATATTATCAAGGATAAAATTATCTCTATATAACTATTTATAATAATTAATTAATTAAATTTAAATCATATTCTAATAGAAAATATTAATTTAATTATTAATAAATTAAATTTAAATCATATTCTAATAAGAATACTATATCTTATGAATAATTATATACAAAACTAATAAAAACATGGATATAATTAAGAGTTAATGAACAAACGAATTATATTGTATTAATTTATAGTAAATATATTATATAATGCTAACTTGGATTATATACTAAGTTGAATTATCTTGTTGCTGCTTTTAACTTGGACGCATAATTAATTAGGTAAATCTATTGTTCCTTTCTTTTAATATATATCCTAATTATTAGTAGAACGGAAATAATAATTTCAAAGGAAAATAAAATCACTAATTTTATATTCATAAGGAAATAAATAATTTTGGACTTAAAAAAATAACATTTTTATTTTTATTTATAACATATAAAAATATACGAATGGATACTATTGACTTTGCCTAAAACATATATATATATATATTTATCTTATTCTAATAAATATAATTATTCATAAATTATAATCAAATTCAAATTACACTCTAATAAGGAATGTTATTTTAATTATTAATTAATTAAATTCAAATTATATTCTATAAAAATATTATTTGAAATCAAATCCTAACCCAAACCTTACTAAAGTTCCTAAAAATCAAAGTTGAATGAATTATGATAGCTAAGTTAATTTCGAGGTGTGGATGATTTCCACGTCCTATGTAAATTTTCCACAATATGTGAATTTGAAAGAAAAATTTTCACAAATCAATGGATATTTTCGCGGTTTGTGCTTTTAATTACAGATATGTATTTGGTTATGAATTGTTTTAATTAGATTAGTATTAATGATAAAGAATGAAATAGATGATTTGAGGGCGAAGAAAAAAAAGACTTTATTTAATTATTAATATCATATTTATTTAGTCAATCCTCAAAAAAATATTATTTTTCTTTAGTCTTAAAATTATTTATTTTTCTTTTTAAATTAGAATTCTTATTTTCTTATTGAATTAGATTTTCTATTTACTTTAACTAATTTTTTTTTATATAAATAAAGGTTAAACTCTATATTATAATCTTTTATTCAAATTTTACGTATTAAGTATATAATTATTTTTATTTTCTATTAAATATATAATTTAATTCTACAAAATTTTAAATAATAATAATTTAAAAATTAATAAATATAACTGTAAAGAGTAATAATAAAATAATAAAATAATTATAATATTAAAACACTAAATTTTAAAATATTAGTAGAATTTATGATTTTATTTATAATAATTTTTATTTTTCAATAATTAAATTTATATATAATTAATAAATATAATTAAATCAAAATTTTAAATATTTCAAAATTAAATAATGAGTGACTAAAATAGTGGAGACATATATACTATATAGATAGATAGATATATAGATAAATTGAATTTTTTGAATTTATCCTTTTAATATAGGAATATTTTTATTATTTTTTTTTTGTGAAAACTATTTTGGAATATATTAATGGGTGGAAGTTTCCTGGACAAATAAAAAGCTGACATTCGTAGAGAGACTCGGTTTAGTCACATTTGATTAATTCCAAAGTGTAATAGCGTAGACTATTTCTACAACAAGAATTAGAAAGAAGAATATACTCATTCTGGTCAAACATATGTTCCTTACTAAAATAAGTTATTCTGTGAAAGTATTTTTTGAAATTGATCTAATTTATTTCTATATTTTATATAATTGTATGTTTTATTTTTATATTTTATAAAAATTATATTATTTTTTTTTATCGAAAATAGTAATAAAAATTAATAAATTAAGTCTTATCTGAATCATTTTTTTATACTGATTACAAATATGGCATTAATTTTAACTAAAACAATACATATTTACCGAAAAATCTAAAAAATCGTTCCGTTAAACGATTATCTTTTCAGTTATTTTGAAAAATATGTGTTGTTTTGGTCAAAGTTAAGGTCATATTTTTACTTAGAGCAAATAAACGATTCAGATAAGACATGATTTTTTATTTTTTGTTATAATTTTTGGCCAAAAAAAATAAAATAGTAGAATTTTTATAAAATATGAAGACAAAATATATTATTATGTAAAATATAAGGTAAATTAGTTCAATTTCGAAAAATATAGGAACAAAATAGTATTTTTTTCCCAGTAAAATTACTATCTAATGGCCTTTTTTTTTTTTTCAGGTTTGATCCTTCAATATTTTTTGTCAATATTTTCAATAACTTAAAATAATTTGTTTTACCAAATTAGTTTCCAAACTTTAAAAATAGAATCAATTTAATTTTTATTTATAGGAATTTCACATATGTGAATTTAGAAATGCAGAGCAAAATATAAATGAAAAAAAAATACTATTATTTGAATTTGGCAAAAGAAAATACTATTATTTTTGGTCTATTAAAAATATCGAGTTTAAGGAAGGATTGAATTAAGCATTAATCCAATTTGTTTATTAACGACATATAAGCGTAAATTGATGCTTAATATCGTTTTTTCTTCAATATTTTTATAAAAAAAGTTTTCAAATGTTGCATAGACGATTTTTGCAAACCTATTAATTTAAATCCATTAAAAATAATCCATAATTCCTTATTCCCCTAATTCAATCCAAATAAAAAAATAAAAGGTAATTTTATTAATATTTTATTTTCCTTTTTATTGTATGATTTCTAATTATAAATCAAATTGAATCTGTTAAAAATATTAATAATGTGGGATTGAAAGCCTAGTCTAACTGTTAGTATGTTATGTTATGACCTATTAGTTATGAGTTCGAATATCCATCCGAACGTGTATTAATAAGAGAGGTTTACTTCTATTGTGTAGCCCATGGTTAAATTACTCTCCTAAATTAAAAAAATATTAGTAATGTATTATAGAAATAAAATTCCTTATCTAGTATGATGATACAAAAAACTTATAATTTTATTTATTGCTATTTATTCAAAAAAGAAAACGTTAACACATGTAGAATAAACATTTTAGTAATTATGGGATAAAGATTTAAACTTTTATTTTTTAAACGAATTAAATGTATTTATAAAGCAACAACAAATTAACAATCTCCAAAATCAAGTATTTTGAAGATATAATCAAGAGGATACTTTTCGGTGTAGTTTAATGGGTTATTTTAGATTTAGTTCTGATTTCGAGATGTTTCCAGCAGAAGAACCAAAAAATATAACTTATGATCTCGATTTCAATAGAGTTTCTAAAATATTGATTATTTTTGGGCTCTAATTTTGGTTCGATTTTCAATTTTGATCGATTCTTCCAAAAACCGTGCACAACTCTACTCTCCCTTTACTTCGCAGTTGTTTGAAATACAAGATTTGATCTATTTAGTACTTCTCCTTTAAAGTAAGCTTCTACCCATTTTTACCTTCACCAAATTCTAATTATCTTTTAAGGCCTTCCCTCAAAAACTCATAAAACCTTTTTGGTCTTCTTCATCAACTAAGAACACCACATGTTCTCATTTGCAATAATTCTATTCTTTCTTGATATAAATTTGCAAATCCCAATTTTTAATCTTCATTCTCTTTTACCTAAACACTCACTTGCTAATTTTTCAAGGGAAAAAAATTATTTAGTCCCTAGGTTTTGTTAAATATTATTGTTTAATCCCTCTATTTTCAATTATATTTTTGTCATTGTTATACTGTTTAGTCTTTTCGTCTATTTTTCGTTAAATGAAAGCAAAATTATTATTATTTAGTCATTAAATTTTATCTAATATTATGATTCTGTCCCTCTATTTTCAGAATATAATTATTTTGTCTCACAATTTTGTCACTATTACATTAAATAGTCCCTTGATTTTTACAATATGTTTGTACATTGTATTTTGAGATTTTTAATTAATTATAGAAACATAATTTGAAGGTGAAATTTTAGTATGTTGTTCGTCTTTTTTTTTTTTTTACATAAATTTTTATGTGCATACTAAAGGGGGGGTGATAGAGTCATCACAAGGATATAAGCAGAATTATGCTAAAAGGTTCACCTTGCTCGACAACTCAAGTTCAAGTGAAGTTGGCGGCCCAATATGTAATCAAACATGGAGACTGAAGTTGGTGGTCCAATAACATGGAGATTGAAGATGGAGGACCAATATTTAATATGGTCCAATAGTTGGACGAATTTCTTTATTAATTTCCTTTTGTTATTTGGATTAAAAGGCTGAATTCTATTCTAAGTTGTGTTAGCAATTATTTGCATATTTCTTTATTAGTTTAGGTAAATTTATTCCTTATTAGTTTAGGTCTTATTTTCTTATTGTTTTTAGGTCATATAAAGTTTGTTTCTTTTTAGGATATGTGTTTTTAGGTCATGTAAAGGCTATATAAGGCCCAAAAACGAATTTATATGTATTAATTGAATAAGAATGATATTATGATGTTTTGAGGTTATCAATATTATGGCTTTTTGCCATTATCTTTGTGTTTTTTTAGTAGAATGCATGTTTAAGGAACATTCAAGTAAGACTGATCATCTTTTTTGTGGAGTGTTTCGAATCTGGAATTTATTCTAGATCTTTGATCACCTTTTTAAGTAATCTGAATTCTAACATTTCTTAGAGGTTGAGATTAAATTGTTATTGGGGTTTTCACATTAATGTTGTAGGGGTTTTCAAGTTAATGTTGTGGGGGTCCGTAATAATCAAAGGGGTTCTTAGGCTTATTCTTGGGGGTTCTCAGGCTTATTCATGGAGGTTACGTATCACAAACATTCATTCAAATCATATATTTGCTCTACTAGCACTCGAAAGAACTCGACAATAAGAATCGAGGCCCTATGCATATCCCGTATAGTCATTTATAGACTAATACGCCGATACCATAGGTTATATATATTCTCATTCTTTTCCATAGCCAACACATATTCCGTATAGCCATTTATAGACTATAAAGCCAATATGGTTTTCATATATCATATCATCATTCGTATCAATATCATATCATTTGTTGGGTGAGATTGTGAATCCAATTATTCTGCCTCGAGGACCTATAACAATATCAAGAGCGAAGAAAATTCAACAAGGCTTAATTAGTCATCTGCAGGATTTGGTGAATTTAGCTTCTAATAGGTTGCAAGGAATTCAAGGCTTGGAGACAAGACCAAATAAAGTTATTTACAACTTACTTCAAGTCCAACTTCATAATAAATAAAGTTATTTACAACTTACTTCAAGTCCAACTTGACAATAAATAAAGTTATTTACAACTTACTTCAAGTCCAACTTCACAATATGTTTATTTAATGGGCTTGCTTAAGTTTATTTTAGTTTTAGCCTTATTATTAGAGTAAAATTAGTTTTATTACTTTGTTAATGGGCTGTCCAAACTTGTTTAAGTTAAGGCCCATAAGTTGAACATGTTTCCTTTAAGGATTAGGATTTTAGGTCATGTAAAGGCTATATAAAGGCCTAAAAACGAGTTTACATCAGATTTGCTTGATATTAAAACCAAAAAAATGTTTTGATTTTATCTTTGTGTTCTTGAGTAGAATACATGCTAAAGGAACATTCAAGTAGATTGATAATCTTCTTGTGGAGTGTTTTGAATCTGGGATTTGGAAGCAAGTTCTTCTTTATTCTAGATCTTTGATCACCTTCCTAAGTAATCTGAATTCTAGCATTTTCTTAGGGGTTGAGACTAAATTGCTATTGGGGTTTTCAAGTTAATGTTATGGAGGTCCGTAATAATCAAAGGGGTTCTCAGGCTTATTCTTGGAGGTTCCGTATCAATTAATGTTTAAAACTCACACTAAAACTAACACTCACAACAAAAAACAAGTTGGGTTTAATGCTCACCCCAACAAACACTCTTATAAGAATTAAAGAAATTAAATGTTTGAGAGCAAGAGGTTGTTGAAAGATTAATTGCAGTAGTTGTGTTACCTAAATGGGTGTATTTATACCCAAAAATCTTAAACTAGCCATTGCACAAGTTGAAAAAAAAAGCTGCTCTCTTTTCTCAAAGCATGTCGCGGGTGTGACCTATCTCAAAGGTCTTCTCCAACGGATAAAAACGGTGTCCGTTGTCAGATGGCATATTTAATGCACTAGCCGTTGCACTCTGAAATGAATAGGTCACAAGTAAGACGTACACTGGGTGCAGGCGCGACGAGTTCGTTACACTTCATAACAGTCATTTGAAATTTTAATCTCTGGCGGGAAGGATTGATCGTGACCGAGGCATAGTTTACAGTTTGTTCTGATTAAGTCGCGGGAGTGAATAGTTAATCGTGACTGGGCGCCATTGCCATGCCTCAATCTCGGTCGAGAATTTGTCCATCGCGGTTGAGGCGAAATTTTCAATTCCTTCTGTAACTTTTAGGATTAACTCATGGTTGTGAGGTAAGCTTTGCGAGCGCGATGTCATTGCCAGCTTTAAATCTCGGTCAAGATGGTAATCTTCGTGAGCGAGATGTAATTTTCAATTCCTTCTGGTCTGACTTCCTATTTTGTCACGGACGCGATATGTGATCGCGGGTGCGACTATCTTCCTAGAAAAGTCTCAAGGAAATTTCCAAAGTTCAGGCTTGACTTGCATTAATTTCATCTTGCTGAGACAACACAAAAACAACATGAAAATTATCAGTAGATCACAAACTTAAGTATATTTATCAAAATATTCAAAACTTAGGTATTTTGGAAACTTGGCCCAACATAAAATACAAATTGAGGAAGTTGTAGAACCACAAATTCCTACAGAGGATAGTATGGAAGTAGAGACGGATTCGCAAAAAGTTGTGGAACTCGGATCTAGTACACAATTACCTAGAAGATCAGGTAGGGTTCATCACGAGCATGAGAGATATGGATTTCTCGTAACAAATGATCTAAGCATAGAGCTTATGGACCAAGGTGAGCCCTTGACCTACCAAGAGGCTATTGAATCTTCTAACTCGGATAAAAGGCTTGGAGCTATGCAATATGAAAATACAATCAATGTACGATAACCAAGTATGGACTTTGGTTGATCCACCCGAGGGTGCTAAGGTCATTGAATGCAAATGGATTTTCAAGTTAAAAGCCAACGATGTCATCAAAGGTAGACCAGTGGCGAAAGGGTTTCGACAAATTCATGGTATAGACTATGATGAAACGTTTTCACCAGTAGTCATGCTCAAATCCATTATGATTCTTCTTGCCATAGCTGCATATTTCAACTATGAGATGTGGCAAATGGATGTCAAAACGGCTTTCCTTAAGGGAAACCTCCTCGAGGATGTGTACATGACACAACTAGAGGGTTTTGTCGATCCAAAAAATCGTAATAAGGTTTGCAAGCTTCAAAGATCCATTTATGGATTGAAGCAGGCATCCCGGAGTTGGAATATTTATTTTAATGAGGCAGACAAAGAGTTTGGTTTCCTAAAAAATGAAGATGAGCCTTGTGTGTACAAGAAGTCTAGTGGGAGTGTGATAGTTTTCTTAATCCTATATGTGGATGACATCCTTCTAATGGGAAATGACATCCCAACATTGTTAAGTGTTAAAGCAATGGTTAGGGAAATGTTTTTCTATGAAAGACTTAGGGGAGGCTAAGACTATTAGAATCTATAGAGATAGATCTTAGCGACTCTTGGGACTAAGTCAAAAGAAGTTCACAGAGAAGATTCTGAAACAGTTCAGAGTGGATAACTCCAAGAAAGGATTCATTCCTTTGCAACAGGGAGTCATTCTTAGTAAGAAGGATTGTCCTTCGTAAGATTACGTGTAATCCATTTTCTGTAAGCTAGTTCGGTACGTTAGGTTATAATTATGGTATCTATGGGATCCAAGGTACTGGAGTTATATCTTGTCGACCTCATCTAATAGTTAGGTTAACTTGTATTTCGCCAAAAACACTTCAATTTTACTTAGTCAAATATTGAGTCCATTTCTACGGAAATTTTGCTAGAGTTCCGGCTACGTATGGACAGTCCGTGAATAGTAACAGTGACTAAATGAATAGTCCCTGCGACTATACATTGGGATCCTGCATAAAAATTTCCCAAACATTTCGACAATCTGTCCTTATACCCTCACTTCTCATATAAACCGAAAATAAACACTGCTATAAACAATTCACCATAACACAATCGCAACCTTTCAACATTTCCTCATTGCTGCTTATTTAATTTACTTTGCGCACCTTTCATTAATTTATTTATACATTTATTTATGTAACTCCAATTAAGTTAATTCTGGACTTTGTTCAATCCTAATACATAAGATTATTATTTATATAAATTTCAGATTTGATTGAGTTATGAATTATTTCCAATATTAGCGTTATTCCGACTCTATCGCTCGTCTAATTCTTCATGTGCGCAGTCTAGTAACTTAGTCATATCTTTTTATTTACAAGTTCAAGTGAAAATGGTTCTTAGTTCTCTAATTAGCTAACATGCTTAGGCACAATATTGTCTTCTACCACAACATCTAATTATGTTCACAATATATTTAAATTATAACCCTAATTTGCAAATTTAGTTCTGTCCTGTTTCTGGGTTGCAGCTTGTACGCATGTTACTAATTTAATCGTATATTCTTCATTATTAGTCCAATTAGGTTGCTTCTAGTCTCTAAAGTTTCCTAAAAAACAGGGGAACATCTTTTCTTTTTACCTCTACCTCAAATTATATTGTTAACTTAGTCAAAATTAATAGCCAAAGTTTATACTTCAGTTCTGCCTACTCCTGATTTCAGACTTGCACCATCTTTGGTTTTTCAAGTATATCTTTTTATGTATTTAATTTCTGCCCAAAATGTTTTACAGACATAAACTAGACATATAAATCTACAACTTTTATGTTTTG
>CATIWJ010051192.1:0-44913 GCA_949640765.1 Croton laevigatus | reverse complement strand
CAAATTTTTTCAATTGTTTACGTTTCCTTTTTGGGTAAGTAGGTTTAATTGTTTATTATTATTTCTGTATTGGTATTGGTGAAAAAGTAAGTGTTGTAAATGGTTGATAATTGTTTATTATTATTTTGTATTGGTATTAATGAAAAGTAGGGTTGTATTGGTATTTATGTTTTTAGGGTGTAAAGAAATGAAAAAATTGGAGATAGTATAAAGCTCAATAAGCTTAGATGAACAAAAGTAAAATGTAATTAAGGGAGATTATCTTTCAGGCCCTCAACGTTTTAATAAATATATTCTCAAATTCTCAAGACCACACCCTGCTTCATTGCCTTCAAAGCTCTACCATATGGTTCAGTGTGTTTCGTTGGTTGGGGATCAACTTTGTCATTCCTTGTCATGTTTCAGATTTCTTTCAACAGTGGCGTTCTATTTTCAAGGGCAAATGACAATGCATTTTTTACACATCTTTATGGATGATTCTGACTTAGGAGTTATGGAAGAAAAGGAACAAGAAGGTTTTTGATCCTAATTCTACTTCTAAGAATATTCTTTACAAAAGTCTAAATTTAGCTTGGTTCTATGTCAAATGTAACCATCCTAGTTTTAGTTTTTTTGCTTCAGATATCATATGTAACCCTTCAACTTTCGTCTTCTTGTAACTCTTTATTAGTTTTTTGACCAATTCTCTTGGTCCTTTAATATTATATCTCAATTATCAAAAAAATTCTTCTATTTTTTAAAATATATTCTCTATTCCTTCATTTTTTAAGGTGTTATATACTCTCATATTCTTAAATTTAAAAAAGAGGTTATTAATATAATACAAATCACAAAGAAGGAAATTAAAATAGCATTCGATATTTAGAAGAAAAAGTGGCTATTTATAAATAAAATTTCCATAAATGATATTGGAATAGTTTGGTATTCATTATAACAATCATAGAATAATACTAGTATATAAAATTATAATCTCCATATCTATAACACAAACAAAATTAAATAAAAAGATTAGTTACGAAATTATATATTGGTAAAAGAAAAGGAAAGTTTCGCGAGGAGTTGTTTGTATTCATATTTATTTTTAATTAAGATAAGAAGATAGATAGATTCAAATGATAAGTTAGATTTTAAAAATTAAATTTGTTAATTCTTTAATTATTTCCAAATTATTTGACAATTTTATAAGTTTTTATAACCAATCAAACTTAAATTAAATAAAAAAAACTAAGCTAATAAATATAAAAAATAACAAAAATCTATAAAAATTGATTAATACTATGCAAAGAGAAGTCTCTGAACTTTCTTTCTTCTCCAATATATATATATATATATGTGTGTGTGTTATACATTATAATATAACGAGATTTCAAAATTAGATATAATGTACAGTATAATATATGATGTATTATACATTATATAAAATTGTAAATTTAACGGTGTAAATTTTTTTTTAAACTAACTTACAATACAGAGTTAATTTTTCAAATATATGGTCCATAACTTTTGATTTTAGGTCAATATAGACAATCCAACTGCATGTTAAAAAAAAAAATCACAAAGTCTTGAATTATTTTTTGGATTCGGTTTTTCATAATCTCATCAGATTCTACCCCGTTTAGAAATTAGTATTTATTTTTTTTTGAGAGAAGAAATCATCTTTTTGATTGATTTCCAACGTTACATGATTTTGATTTTTGACTATTTGAAATGATCAAAACGAGAGTGGAGTGGTAACCGTCTCAAAGCAGTAGACCTAAAGGACCAGACTCGAAACTGTAAATAGTGGACCTAGCCTTACAGCGTACAAATAGAAATACAAATCCAAGCCCACAAAAATCCAACCAGAAACAAATTTGGGGAGTGAGGGATTCAGCTTCCGCATCGAATCTAATACTTGAAAGAGGCACGAAGAGCTAAATAATGTTAAAACCGACCATTTCGAGAAAAAACCACTACTTGAATCAGAATATTAGACCAAATGAACAACAAATAAAAACACAATCCTACTTTCAAACACTCTCAAACAATGCAGTGCGTAACATCCAATCTTCAAAAAAAAGTAGGAGTTTATAGCAACAAAACAGAAATCTCGACGTAAATATCATAACCAAATAAACGGAAAATATCACAAAAACTGCCACATGCTACTGCCGGAAATTCTAACCATCGACTGGTTGAATGGAACCAAGATTCCAAGAACAATTGAACAGAAACAAAACAAAAAAAAATCAAAAATAAAAAGAGACATCTGCTTTAGTCAAATTACCGGTGACAATCTTTTGTTCTTCTTCTTTCATGTTTCCTTTTGTCTTTTATTCCATCTTTCTTCTTCTACTAGTTCCTATCAAAGTGCAACTGCATAGAAGCCAAACAAAAACAACAAAATAAAAAGAAAATGAAACAAAAACCAAACACAAAACTGAACTACCTTTTGAAAAACTTAGCAAATCGAAAACCATACAAGTCAAAAATAGGATCACAAGCACCAACTCACTGACCTGTATCAAAACAGGAAAAAGTTTAAAATCTAAGAACCAAATCTCCAATTTTCAGCCTATATTAAAGATGAAGCTTTATACAACATAAAACCACTTCATTTTGAAGAAACTGATGTTGTTGGCTTTGATTTAAAAGCAAAGATGATAATATTGGAAATTTTGATATGTTTAAGTGATAATTGGTCAACTTTGAGCATAATAACTTAATGGAAAAATTGCATTTTGAATAATGAAAAATGTGTCAATGTATTCTACGCAATGAAAGCTTTTCAACGATATATTATATGCTCAAACGGGTTTAAGGTGAATGAGAAATTGAAGTTCAAAGTGAGCTTGGGACAAAGGATTGAATGTGCTAAAAATAACCAAATTCCATATTGCTTAAGAATGGGATGTTGGAGTGGTTTATATTGAAAGACCATTTTGTAAAGTGTAAAAATATAAACATAAGTTATACTCTCTCGTGCACGGAGGCTGGTGGGGGAGTGCAAATCCAAGCATGTCCAGTAACTTCCATCACGTACTTGTACTGTCTTAATTACAGTTTAATCAGTGTTTTAATTATACATTCGGTTCAGCTCCTGAATTGGAATCCAACTTAAACACAGCCACTGAAGCTTCAGTCTCTCCTACAGGCTGCCTATATAAAGAGGTGCTGCTTCTATTTTCAAGTACAATCCGAATTTTACACCAACAAGACAGTTCCAAATTTTTACAAGAAATTGTTCGGAATTTACATCAAAAATTTCAAAAATAGTTTGTCCTTCCTATTTCGTTGGGCAATCTTTAGATTTAGGCTCCGGTGATAAACTCTGCTTATAGTTGCATTCGCCTACGCTGTTTGTCTAGCTTTGACAAATCTCGTCTTAAAGAAACTATTCATACAGGCCTCAGCTATTTTTGATTCATCTCTTCCTTCCTCGTTTAAAAGTTTATATTCGGTTTACATCTTTATATTTTATTATTTTAATTACTATAATTTATTCTTTGCAATTTCTGATTAACAAATTTTATTTATTTATTTCTGTACTGACGCGGAACCAATAGATAATTGAGCAACTAACCAAAGGAAAAACAAAAAGAGATGTCATACAATTCATGGGATGGCACAATAAAAAACATCACAAACAGAAGAACATAAGACCATCGCCGTCAACTCGATGGAAGCAGAGGCCTCCTTCTTCAGTTTCCAAAGATTTGCAGCTTCGATTTTCGATGATTTGCGAAATAGTTTCATCGAGCCAAGCTCTTCCGTGTATCTTCGAGCCTTCCTTCAACATTTCTATCGATCTTCCATTGGTTTCCGACCAGTTGCGAGGTTGTTTGGTGTTTGGAAGACGGCATAGAGTGATATAAGAGCTCATGAAACAAAAAGCTTGGGAGAATATAAATTGTCCTTCTCTGCTAAAAAAATAATGAAATGTTTTTTTTGGTATATTATTTTCATATGATGTCGTCTTCAATTATGAATAAAAAATAATGGTTGTTTTTGCATATACCCCAACGAATTTCTGCCTTGGAATATTCCCCAACACAGAAATCAGAATGCTCATGTTCTAGAAATCCATAAAAAAAGGTATTAATATAGGGCCAATAGAAAAATTTTGCAATGAAACTTTATGTTTATTTCTTACATTTTTGGTATGTAATCAACGCGTAAATAGTTTAATTCAAAAGAAAAAAAAATTGTAAATAGTTAGAAATTAATTTATTTTAATAGTCGTCCATTAAACAAAAGAAAAATTATTATTTTTTTAGAATAAACAAAAGAAAAGTTATTATGAGCTTAAATATAAGTTTCTTTTTCTTTTTATTGAGAAAGCTTAAGAGGTTGTTTGGGCCGAGGGATTTCAAATGATGTAATTTAAGCATTTCATGTAATATCATTTATTTCTGAAAAAATAGGCAAAAATCTATAAAACTCAAATTTCTTATTTTGAATGAGAAAGCATATGAGGTTAAGTTTCAACAATTCCACTATTTTTATTAATAACGAAATTGAAATATTAATTATATTCCATTTATATCTCTAAATGCATGCATTATACATTTCATTCATTCACATACTACTAGCTATCTATGTATTTTATAAAATATATAAATTTTTAATTCCATTAATTCAACCCACCACTAAATATAAAGTTTTTAGTGCATGTGATGCTAACTGTCATCAAATTAATTTTCTAATATGGTGACTTTCATTCCTCTGATTCTAATTAATTTACTTAATTAGACCAAAAATTGTAGCCAAGCCAACTTTACCTACCAGTTCACTGCACGGCAGCAGACTAGTAGACGGAGAATTTTGGACTCATTTAACTAAGATATTACCAAAAAAAACTTATATCCTACATTTTATGCTTTTGGATGCACTTAAGTACATTTAGACAAAAAATTGTAGCTAACTTTACCTTCCAGTTCACTGCACCGCAGATTAGCAGACTCTGAGAATTTTGGACTCATTTAACAAAGATATTACTTAAAAAATTTATATCCTTTTTTTTTTTTAACATATCAAAAACAAATTATTTCCTACATTTGATGCTTTTGGATGCACTTAATTACATTTTAAATTAGTCAGCAAATAATAATCACTTTAACCATGGTTAATGGTTTAATTCAAGTTGAGCTATTTCTTAGACGGTGAACTTTTCAAGAAGTTACGGTTAGTAAAGAATCAACATGTTTTATAAATTTTAGAAAAGTTAATTTAAAAAATAAAATAAAATATTAAAATATTATTCATGTCTTGATAATAAATAAAGTTAAATAAAATTAAAATTAAAATATAAATTATCTACATTTAACGCTAAAAAATTGTATTTTATTGAATTGTAAAGAGGAAATTACTTTTAGCAAACAAAGAATTTTAATTTCTCACTTTCTGAAAATTTTTTCAATTTTCTCTTTTAAACAATTGTTCAACTTTCTAAAAAATAACTATTTCTTCTCATCACCTGTCCCAACCAAGCAAAACCTAAATTTAATTTTTATTATTGCTAACAATAAAAGATATGACGTGAACTATATATGCATTTATATATTATTGTAAATGTTAAAGTATAGTATTTAACTATTATTTTAAGACACTTAGCATACCAAATTCAGGGTAATTAATGTACAAAACAATTATAATTGTTTAGAATTGGAGGAAAAAAAATTATTTTCCTTTTGCAAAAAATATATCATATTATAAATAAAATAGACCATAGGAAATAAAGAAGTAAGTATATTTAGGAGTACTAGTTTTCATCGTTTACTCATTTTCGCTTTAGTACTTGTTATATAGTTTTGAAATTTTTTATTTAATTATATTTATAATTATAGAATATTTAATTATTGAAAAAATAAAAGCATAAAATTAAATTCTACATTAACTCAATTATTTTATAATTTTGTTGATTTTTGTTATTTTCATTTTAAATATAAAATCATCGCATTCGACTACTATTAGAAACTTTTATATTTTTATGACCCAATAACTATACAATATATAATCGAATTGCCTTTTAAAAAGTTTCAAATGTATAAATTAAAGTATTAATATTTAGGATTTTCACTTTTTTATTTTGAATATTAATCTTAAGATTTCATAGTGGTTTCATAAAATTAACATTGTTTTACTTATATTTACTGAACATGCCATTGTAATATTCTTTATTTATTTTAATTATATTCAAATTATGCTAATAATAATAATAATAATAATAATAATAATAATATAATTTTTAACACGTCAATCATTATTTCCTCAATTTAAATTGATAGTGTTACTTTGGAAATTGATTTCTATTAATTTTTTAAATAATAGTAAATCACTACTTTTATGTTATTATATTAAAAATATTACTAATATAATTTTTATATTTTAAATTCACATAATTTTATTTTATTGTATTTTAACTTTCCTAAATTATTATTACTAATTTTTTCAATTAAGTCTAATATTATATTAATTTAGTTTACTATGATGCTTGAAATTACTTTAAAAGGTAAATTAATTTAAAAAAGAATAAAAATTTTAACTGGTTATTATGAATTTATTATAATTTTTCTTTTTATAAAGTTTTCTAAAATTAACTTTGTTCGAATTTTATAATAATAATAATAATAATAATAATAATAATATAAGATATGTAAGAGTAAATTCTTTTAAATAAAATTATAAGTTAAAATAGAATAATGACATCAACCAATCAAAATCAATTTTTAAAAATGTAAATAATAAAATTTGGTAGGCGCTTTTTCTTTTTTTATCGATATTCCCCTTTTATTTATAATTTTATAGGTAGTATAAATAAATAAAAAATGGTAAAATAGTCCAATTTTTTAAAAATACTTTAAAAATGATTGGATTTGTGTGAAAGCATCCCATACATAAGGTATAGTAGGTGAGGTGTAGGTAAAACTTTTCCTTTTACTTGATCGTGGTGAGTAATTTTTTAAGCAGTTGTTAGTATTTTTAACTCATCAAAACTATATTTGAATAAGAAAAATAATAATCGAAAAAAAAAAAAGGAGAAATAATGATAATAGAAAATAATACTTTTCAATATTTATATAAGGTAAATAGCATAAAGTTTCAAAATTTAAGTAAATTCCTTTTTTGCTACTCCTAATAAATGTCTATACTGAGTTCCGAAACCGATTACAATGGGTTGTAATTTGCAAGATTTAACTATTTCATGTGACTGTAGATTTCAATGGCTCTAATTTATTTATGTTTAATTTATAATACATAGTTGAATTCTGCAAACTGCGACCCACTGGAATTGATCTCGGAACTGAGTGTACATACATTTCAATATTTGATTTGAAAAAAAAAAATAGTGCCAAACCACTGGGGTTAGGGGTGAGCACTATTCGGTAAATACCGAAATAATTCAATAACGATTACCGAAATTTTTGTCTTTTTTAAAATTCGGTATTTAGTAATCGATTTTTGGTAAAAATTGATGGTTTACAAATAAACCGAATTTCTCTTAAAAATTGATGGTTTTGGATTTGTCATTTCCTTTAACTTTTGATTTAAAAAAATAAATAATTTTAAGCATTTTAACCTTAAGTTTTTATATTTAATATATTCGTTAATTCTGTTGCTGTTAATTCTTGTATGGTAAATTAAATTTGATAAATTTTAAAAATTTTGGTATTTAGTAAATGAGAATTCGGTTCGGTAAATTTTACCAAATTCTCACCCCTAATTGGAGCTACTTGCCTCATTTACCATTTTCTGCTATTGTATATATAGTGTAAATACAACTATATATAATATCATTATGTGTACTAGAAAGTGTTATTTACTTGATTTTTCAAATTTTATGCTATTAATTCTTATAAAATATATGAAAAAGGGGTATTCGATTTCGGCACTCGATATTTGGGCCTGAGGCCCATAGATGAAAGCTCCAAGTTTGACTTGAGCTTTGGCGGTAAGATATATCGGTATTTTGCTGCCGTACTACTCGCTGGTCAAGGTGCCTGAAGTTCTGAATTTCGGATAGGACGAGCGAGCAACCAAACCAATTTGGTCATGCAACAATATACGTACATGGTCCTATTACCTTTACCAAATTACCCCTCCATTCCTTCCACCACGATCCATTTGATTTTTTCATTTTTGTCCCTTAAAGATTAAGATTATAAAATCACGCTTCCAACCTTGCCTTCAATCTTTTCTTTTTTAATTTTTATGCTTTGACTGGTAGGAGGAGGAAGCTAAGGGAGTCAGAGTCACACCACTCAAATCTTATATGACAGATCAAAAACAACCAATGGATCACTGATAACTGGTAAAGTTCAGAAAAAATGAATTTCCAGAAATTTGAATTCTCATTCGCTTTTCTGCTTTTATCTTTTGCGCCATTAACGTGTTTCTCTAATAACCTTCCCGAAGAGTTCTCTATCGTTGGAAATGACATTCATGAGCTACTTTCACAGGAACGCGTTGTCGAGTTGTTTCAACAATGGAAAGCTAAGCACAAGAAGATTTACGAG
Source organism: Croton laevigatus (assembly GCA_949640765.1). NCBI lineage: Eukaryota > Viridiplantae > Streptophyta > Magnoliopsida > Malpighiales > Euphorbiaceae > Croton > Croton laevigatus. Next base: position 36,418 of record CATIWJ010051192.1, on the reverse strand, counting down.
CGTGTGGAGGAGGCAGAAAAGAGATTCGAAAATTTTCGAAGGAATTTGAAGTATGTGATTGAGAAGAATGGGAAGAAATTAGGATTTGAAGTTGGATTGAATAAATTTGCAGATTTGAGTAATGAGGAGTTTAGGCTAAAGCATTTTTCGAAAGTGAAAAAAGCTGTTAATAAAAGGAAAAATTTAAGTGCTACTAGATACAGGAATTTGCAGAGCTGCGATGATGCTCCTTCTAGCTTGGATTGGCGGAAGAAAGGAGCTGTTACTGCTGTTAAGGACCAAGGAGATTGCGGTAAGTTACTCTAGTTTCTCTTTTTAATTGACTGTATGTATGTGAGTATAGCTTAAATCAGATTAAGAAATTTTTTAGATACTTAAGCTCTAATTGCTTATTTGAGTAAACAGAAATTAGAGTTGGGAACAAAAAAAAATTGATAAAATATTTAAGATCCAACTGAAAATTAGAGTTCACCGTTATTTATATTTAATGGTCTCATATTCTGAAATTTGATTCAATGTTTGGTTAATGATAAATATTAAATGTTTTTGGTTAATGATAAATATTAAATGTTTTTAGAAAAATCTACTAACTATAATTAGCAATTTAGTATAATTATCTATAATTTTCAGTAAATAAATGACGAAAAAAACTAAACTGGCAATCTGAGCTACGGAAGCAAAATTGACTAGAATATATGTTCTATTTCTAATTTAATACGTACTGCCTTTTAACCAAAAGTAAATTATATAATGAATACTGTTTCTACTGTGTAATTTTCCTTTAATCATCAATTAAGCTATAAATTCCTGATGTAATAGTAGGTAATGGAAGTCAAAATTGCAGTTAAATTTGTAGATATATTGCTGTTGGAGGATATGAATTCATTTCATGTACAAAAAACTGTATCATGATTTGCTGAGGATGTTGATTTTGGTGGGGGGGCTTCATGTTAGTTGATATTTTTATTTATTGACAGGAAGTTGTTGGTCATTCTCCACAACTGGCGCCATAGAAGGAATAAATGCTATAGTTACAGGTGACCTAATTAGCCTTTCAGAACAAGAGCTCGTAGATTGTGATACTACTAATGATGGATGTGAGGGAGGCTATATGGACTATGCTTTTGAATGGGTCATTAACAATGGTGGAATTGATACAGAATCTGATTATCCCTATACTGGTGTAGATGGGACCTGCAATACCACCAAGGTTTCTTTTTTATCCCAAATCTTATATAACCCAAATACCCAGTTGAATATATTTTGCATATTAATGGGGTTTTTGTTTGATTAGGAGGAAACGAAAATTGTGTCCATTGAGGGTTACGAAGATGTAGAAGAGTCAGATAGTGCTCTGTTCTGTGCTACTGTTCAGCAACCTATTAGTGTGGGTATGGATGGTTCTGCAATCGATTTCCAGTTGTATACAAGTGTAAGTCTGTCTGTTCATTTCCCGCAGAATTTTAAGGTAATTAGTCTGAAGGTGTTTGATAAAATGACAGTGTTGTGATTTGATCAGGGGATTTACGATGGAAGTTGCTCTAGCAATCCGGACGACATTGATCATGCCGTATTGATCGTTGGTTATGGATCTGAAGACGGTGAAGATTACTGGATAGTGAAGAACTCATGGGGTATTGATTGGGGCATGGGCGGTTATTTTTATTTAAGGAGGAATACTGATATACCATATGGTGTTTGTGCTGTTAATGCAATGGCTTCTTATCCTACAAAAGATTCCTATGCTCCATCTCCAACAGGTCCTCCAGCACCACCATCCCCTCCTCCTCCACTATCACCACCACCGCCAACACCAGTGCCTCCACCTCCCTCTCCTTCACCAAGTGAATGTGGAGACTTCTTTTATTGTCCTTATGGCCAGACATGTTGTTGCCTATTTGAGATCTTCGATATATGTTTAGCATATGGCTGTTGTGCCTATGAAAATGCTGTATGCTGCACTGGCAGTATATATTGCTGCCCAAGTGATTACCCCATTTGTGATACTGATGAAGGGCTATGCCTCCAGGTAAGAAATGTCTATCGGATTCAAACTGTAATTAAATATACTTTTATTTACCATCAAAATAAAATAGACATTTATATAACACTTGTACTGAATTTGTGTAACAGAACCAAGGAGATCACTTGGGAGTAGCTGCTAAGAAGAGGCATATGGCTAAGCACAAATTCCCGTGGAGTGAGCCAGAACGAAGTAACCAACAGAAAATACAACCACCTCTTGCGTGGAAAAGGAAACCTTTCGCTGCAGATATTTGAAAAATAAAAAGAAACACATGATCTGGGGTAATTTAATGATGGGTGTTTGTATTTGGATTGTCTATTACAACTATGCTTTGATTTTGAAACTAAAGAATGTTTGTACTCTTATTTTGTATGGCTTGTTGCCAAATTATCATGTGCCTTGTCTTATTTAAGACATTGTTTATTGGATATATGGTGGAGATGCTTCATTTTCTGGAATTTTTTTTTGAACAGAGATATTCCTAAATCTATCTATTTTCTGGACTTATTGGTGAGGAGTTATTATATTTTGCATGTATGTTTATCCCTTTTGATTGGATAATAACTATTTTTATTTTTCAATGGACTTTGGATTGGATTATTAAGACTTGATCCCACTCTTCTTATAATTCATCTTTTAAAAAGCAATTGGTGCTATGTAGGTTTGATTTTTCTTCATTTGTTTATATTGTGATTTCGAATTCATGGTTTTAAATTTCTCTGTAATTTGAGGAATTTTGGTTGTTTAAAAACTTCTATTAGCAATGATTTTTTGAATTTATACAATTTTTTCCACATTTTAAAACTATTTTGTGAAAAATTACTTTTGTTTCACTACATCCCAAAAAATATTACTATTTCTTTTTTAATTGTAGTTAGTAATTCCAAATTTGTTTTAATCAGTCGAAGATAATAAGAAGCTTTTTATAAATGATTTTTTTTTATAATTATCACAACGGCCTTTGAAATAACTTTTAAAAATTACTTTTTACAGCATTGGAAATAATGTTTTATTAAAAACTAATCTTGGAACTTTAAAATTTTATCTTATTCAAACAACAAAATGTTACACACACAGTTTTATCAACCACCTCGTGGGTTCGTGCGCTAGTTTTGTGACCAAAGTAAATGGGCCAAGATGGATCTTCAAAGTTGTGACTTTTTTGATAGACAGGCCTAGTAATTTATATGGACAGGCCCAAGAGAGCTGGATGGCTTCAAACTCAAATGTGCTCAAATCAATTATCTACCATTTACCATTTTCAGGAATTTTCTTCTTGGAGTGGGCAAAAAGAAGTGGAATGTAGGACCCTGCTTAAAGTTGAAAATTCAGCTGCAGAACGCATGTTCGGTGTCAATGTCAACAGTCAAATACATTGTCCTATTTAGGTCCACCAATTATCACTGAAATTTTCATATAATCAAATTTTAATAAAAGTTATACTATGAAATTATAAGGTGAATTAATTTAAACGACTATTGATGATGATTATTTAGTTAATTAAAAGGATTGAGGAGGGTATGGCAATAAGGTAATATGGTGGGCTCTTTCTTGCACTTGCTTTCTATAGCGTGGGCAATGCGCAAATGGTAGGGTAAAGCTTCTCTCTAGTCTCTCCTTTCCTCTAGGAAATATGCTTTTTCTCTTCTTTTATTATTCTACGTGAATAACGAAATAGATAAGGAGTGGACGGGTCAACCCAACAAAAACTAACCAAATCACCCATTTATGACTTCCCCACTTACTTTATAATTACAATATCCAATTTTTTAAGCCTATATATATACATATAGTTTTGGAGTTTCAAAACAAAACATCTTTTTGACCACTAATTTTTTTATTAATAGAAAAGCGCATTCAATCAATTGCATTGCATAGTATATAATTAGGAAAAAAAAAAAAAATTCATGGTCTACATTATAAAAAGAATAGATTTTTTTTTTCAACTTTTGTAATTCTTTCTAATAAATAAAAAAAATTTCTATTACTAAAAAAAAGGAATTTTTAAAAATATAAAGTGACTGAAAAATCAAAGCATGATCCCCAGAAGACCAACGCTTATATAGAAAAACTAAAATAAGGAAAATATCTGATTCACTAATATATCAAATCAAATAAAGTTTAATGAAAACAAATCAGAAAATAGAAATTTTAGTATTTTCAATCAAAAGATAATATTAAAAAAAATGAAGTATTTTAATTCACTGTGGTTTCAATAAAACGCACAAAGCAAAGCACAGCACGACATGTCTTTTAGCGTGGTCAATAAATTAAAATAAGTAATGGCAGACCGCAAATCTTTACTTTGAATAAAAAAAAAAAAATCAGCCACATTTTTAATATTGGAATTTCCGCAATTTAAGGGAAATTAGCAACAAAATCTGGATCAAAAAAAGACGAAAATTGCAAAATTTCACATGCCTTTATAAGTTACGTACAGAGAGTGCCCCACATCCCATGTGTTTTATAATCAGGACAATTCGTTTGGCTTATTTTTATTTTCATATTTATTTTTTTTAATGGCTCATTTTTAATTTTTTGAAATTGCTTATTTTTATTTTTATTTTTTTTGGAAAAAAATTAAAATGGAATTGAGGACCTATCTTAGTTATTAGTGTGATGTGTTCTAACCTGTTGATTACTAGTTCGAATATCCATCCGATAGTGTGTTGATAGAGCCACTCCATATTGTGTGGCTCATGTGTTAAATTCATTTGTTGAATTAAGTTTACTTTTAAAATAACCTTCAGTCTCAAAATAAGTATATAAGTTGTTGTTTTCTTTTCTTTTTTTTGAAAAAATGTCTCACTCTTAAATTGTAACAAAATTAGGCCATAATTATTCTTTTCTAATTGAAAATATGTGTAACTATTAATAGTTTTACTTTTTAAAAGCGCAAATGAGACACTTATTATAAGATGAAACGAATGAAATAAATAAACGTAAATCAACGTAATTATTGAACCCTAACACTACGTTTATGTCTTTTTTTTTTCCCTCTTATTTCTCCCTTATTTTCTTTTAAATATGCCTTAAAGTTATCATTCTTTTTTCTCCTATCTATGTTCAATAGCTTGCCAAAAAATTATATTTTATTTTATTTTTCAGAAGAAGCTACTATGTTTTTAATTGTATAATGGCATCCACATTACATAAATATGTATTCTCATGATCCCATCTTTTAAAGAATTGGCGCAATGGTTGATAGCATAGCTATTTTACCAGAAAAAATCTGAGTTCAATCATTACCCTCCCCTCCTCCTAGAATACTTATATTAAAAGAAAATTAATATGGGAATTTAATTTACTTGCATCATCTTATAGGATTAACATTATATTAATGAATAAAAACCTCCCAAAACATGATTTTCATCAAACTTTATAATGTCTAACTTAATCCAAAACCAAAAATTGCACTTTACTTGTTGCAAATTAAGTGAGGGCCTAAGTAACAAATTCACTACAAACTTTTACACTCGTAACAAAATAGGCACGTTTGTAACAATTTTGCTCCAAATTGAAAAGGTGGGTGAAATATGCTCCAAATTTGAAATCCAGATTAAATTGAATACCTAAATCTAAATATAAATCGTGAACTTTCAAAAAATATTCCATTAACCAACCATGATTTAAATAGCAATCGTGACAAAATTGAGAGGCTAAAGAGGGCTTACTTGTCAGGGTTCTAATACTTAGATGGATAAGTTGTAGATCCATTTAATAGACTCGAATTGTTTTATGCTCAATATATAATTTACCACTAAAATAAATGAAAATTTAAACTACATTAGCGATAACTCTAGTACATAAAATTGTTAAAAATTGAAGTAAATAGCACATGCAGTTTCTTTTTGACTGATAAGTTATATGTTTTAAATAGGTCATTGTGTGTAGTTTATATATTAAATTTATCATATATTTTAAGTGTTAAATCAATTACTTGTAAATTTTAGCATGTTCTATAATTCAAAGAAATTTCATATTAGGCCGATTGTTCGAGTATTTTTCTTTACTAAATAAAGAAATTGAATGAATATATACAAAGGTTTCAGTGTTTATTAAATTAGTTTTGAGTTTGTATGGAAAATGAAATGTTTAATTCTGGTGGGAAATTAAATTAGTTAGATGGTAAAATTGATGAAAAATCCTAACGACGATAGTAATTGATTAGAAGGACGAGGGTGGGACTCTGGAAAATGGGTTGGTGTCTTAAAATAGGTTGATTTTCGGCTATTTAATTTTAAATTAATTAAAGCCGTTGCCATAACTACCCTCACTATTCCAACTGATTGCTCGTGACAACACAATCACTTTTTTTAATTACGACTATAATTTAGGAATTTTAAATTAAATTTCTGATTATTCGTGATTCACGAATCAATTGATCTGTTTTCAATACAATACTCACAACATTTTTCTTTTATAAATACAAGAAAACAAATAGGTACTTCTAATCAATATTTTCATCACTGGACCGAAATTAAAACGACGTAATTACTGATGGCTGATTGAATCGAAATTTAGCATTTATGGATATAAAATAAAGAGCCAAAATCATTGGCGCGTGTGTCGAAAAACTTATACCGGAAACGAAAAGCGTAGCCGAGAGGTTACAATCTGTGTCTCTGTCTCTGTTTTTCTCCATTAATACCTTACCATCTGTATCTCTTTAACCTTTATTATACGCAGCAGAAACCTAAAAGCACATTAAGCTTACTAGCTCTTTCTTTCTTTTCTCTTTCGTCACTTTCCTTTCTTTGCACTCATTCCCCAAATTCACGGCACCATTTTAGGTCCCCAATAAAAGCTGCTGCGACACCAACCTTACTTCACTCACTCACCCATTTTCCAGCGATTGATTACTTCTGATGAACCCATAGATATCTTTTTCAATTGCTTTCTCTCTGTTCAGATCACTGAACCTCATGGTACGTTCTTCTACTACTATTCAGCTTAATTTTACTGCTATTTTCTGCTTTGTAATTAATTTGCTAGAGATGGTTGGTTAGGTCTTAATCAATGATTGAGTGGTATAGCTCGCTTTTTGTGTTAAACGGTTTGTTTTTGCCTGATCAGAATATTTACTGTATTGACAATGCCATTCTGGTAAATTGAATAAAACTTTATGTTCATACTTCATATAATAAATACTGTGGATTGTAACGATTATAGTAATTGCAACTGTTATACGTTTTAGCTAATTTGATTCGCTTAAATGCTTAATTAGAATTAAAGTAAAAGACAAAAAAAAATTCAGTTTAATTGTGCTACTATTAATTCTATTTGATCTTGAAGAATCCTGAAGAGTTAGTTGAATTAGGTTAATTCTTTTCACAGATCCCAATAGTTTTTTATATGTGGCATCTGACCAAGTATAAATGTTTTTATGATCCCTTCTACGCACTTGATAAAATAATAAATGCGTTCGTTTCCCATTTCCAAGTTTTTATTATAAGATGTGCAAAATCCTCCCCAATCCCTCAAATTCTCATTGCAGTGAAAAACGTTTGGAGGGGCTTGCCTCTAATTTTAGTTTATGATACGTATGCAGAGGCAATGATTTGCAATTCTTGAACTTTGATTAGCTTTTTTGGGAAAGTAGTGATGGCGGAGAAATTGAATTTCAATGCTCCACTAATGTCTGTACGGCGATCTTCTGGTGCAACAAAATCTTCAAATGTAGCAAAACAGAAGAAAACTGAGAATTCCCAGCTTGTTAAACGTAATACTTTCCCTTCTTGCAAGCCTGATTACATTTTGGAGCAAGTAACAGAACCAGTTGCGGTTCCTTTTCGTTGGGAACAAATTCCAGGTAGACCTAAGGATGGTACTATGCCTGATGATCATCAAGGTCCAGTCTTTCAGGAGGCTTCTGTTACTCCAAGATTTCCTCCCCGAAGAGCATTGGATGTTGTAAAGTATATTGGGGATAAGAAACCTGAAGCTCAGAAGGTTTTTCGGCGTCAAATTGAAGCGAATTCATTCAATGATATTGTGAATAGATTGGATAGCGGCACAAAGGAGGGAGTGAATGAGAAATCTGGTTTCAATTCAGAAAATGATGATGATGATGATATTTACTCTGATGCACTTGACACATTGTCTGCAATGGATTCTTTCTCTGTCAACTGTAGTGTAAGTGGTGTGAGTGGCTTTGATAGTCTGGTTGTGAAGCCATCAGGAACCTTCAACACTGATCCACACTCCCGGGATTTCATGATGAGTCGCTTCTTACCTGCCGCCAAGGCAATGACTTTGGAGACCCCTCATTATGCTTCGAGGAAGCAGCCTGTGTCAGGCAAACAATCTCGGCAGATTGTGAAGGTTGTCCAACGAGATAGGACGCCTCTGGTTACTCGAAATGTATCTTTGAATGTTCCATCTCCTCACCAAGATTTACAAGATGAAGAAAGTGAAGATGAATCTAATGATTACGTTGATACTGGAAAAATAATGACTAAAGGTTGTGGTCTGCTTCCTCGACTATGCGTAAAGAATTCTTTGTGTCTGTTGAATCCTGTTCCTGGAATAAAAGTAAGGACCCAGTCTCCAATGTCTTCTGTCCAAGGTATTAAGAAAATGGCTAAAGCTGTTTATTCTAGATCGCAGAGTCCGACTATAAAAAAGGTAATAACTGGATATCTTCCCTCTTATTTGTCTCATTTTATAATTTTCTTGCAATGAATTGGATGTTGCTTGTGATTTCAGCCTTACACTTTTGCAATTACTGTTTTCCAGCCTTCTAAGGATGCTGCTGCTCGGAAACAAAAACTAGAAAATGAAGTTCGATCACCTAGGCTTGTTGGGGTTGATAACAAATTAACTGGTGGATCTAAACGGTTTGCATATGCAAGTGATCGGCAAATGATAAGTAGAACGTCTCCTTTTAGGCGTTCAGGGGGCATATCTCCTTACTGCAATGAAGCACCTCAATCTTCCTTCCATGGAGGGGGATTTCTGGGAGTTCCTAAAGACCTTGAAAGTATCAAGGCCGGTAGGTTCAATTTGCATGGCAAAGGTTATAGTAAATCTCAAGAGCTGGTACCTTATCATGCTGTTAGGCGGGATTCTCGTCCAATGAGCCCCACGATTGAAAAGACTCTCTATGTAGATACTGTAAATGTTGCAGGATTACTGTGTGCAAATTCCAATTCCTCCGATATCAATGAGGGAGGTACGGGGTCTGCAGAGAAGGATATTAAGCCCTTTTTAAATAGCAGAGTTGTTCAAGAAACGAATCCTATAACGTCTTCTCTTAAAGATGCAAAATCCCTAAATTTTGCAGAACATAAATTTGGTGATAGTGAGTCATTTCCTCTCTCAGACAACTCACCTCACAAAAATCTATCAGACACAACAGAGGATTTATCTCAGGAATCAAAAGCCTTGGTGTGTATAAGCACCACCACAGTAGGAAATTATCAGAGTAAATCAGGCCCTCTTCCTCCACTGCTACCAAAAACTCCTTCTGAATCTTGGCTCTGGCGAACCCTGCCTACAGTTTCCTCACAAAACTCTTCTTCACATCTATACCGTGGCATCCATTTTCAGAATAAGAGGCATGATCTTACGACAACAACCTCTGCTAGTACCAAATGGGAAAATATTGTGAAATCATCTTACTTGCATAATGATCATGTACGCTATTCGGAGGTAATCTCATCATACTTAATTATCTCCAGCTTTTCATTTCATTCAGCAATTGGGCGGGAGAACTGACATTTTAGAAATTGTTTTGGCAGGAATTATATCCTCTTGCTTCGAAGCAATCCAAAAGTTAAAGAATTGAAAGCCTTCTCTACATTCTCCAAGCATCATTGCTTTACTTTGTTTGAAAGTGATACAGCCCCGTCTTTTTTTGTGTGGGGCGATCATTCTACCACTCGATTACTTGTATAAATGGCAGATTGGAATCATTATGCATTGCCTTCCTCCTTTGGCTCATACAACCCAGAGATGATCAATGGGAATATATAATGCAGAATAAGATTATTTTTCGGTATGGTTTAATATTTGTGTCATCTAGAAACAGTATATTCTATAATCGTTTCCTCCATTGATCATATACGCCTTGATATGACATTGCAGAGAATATCATAGTCATAGACTAGATTAAGCAATACTAAATTTTGTTTAAGTTGGCATGCGAGAGGCATTATTTCTGTAAATGTGCCTTACTGGGCTTGTATTTGTGTAGATAATTACAGATTTCTTATTCAAAGAATTTTCCATGATTTTTCTTATTTAAGGAATTTTTCGTATTTGTAGAATTTATTTGTACTTGCAATAAATTATTAAAAAATTATAGAAAGTTTTAAAATGAAATTAGTATTGAGGGTAAAATAAAAAGGTTTTGGACATAAAAAACTGTGTAAGACGTTATTTTGGTAGGGAAGGGATATTTATATTTTAGTTGTATGATTAATGAGGACCACAGAGAAGGTTAAGATATTATACTAAAATTTAGACTGATTTGAATAATATTTTGATATTCCCTACAACGAATATTTATTTGCAAATGGACGCATTTTATAGGCAAGCTCAAGACTAGAGGATAGAACCAGAATTTGACCATAATTGTATATTAGGTGTGATTAATTTTAATTAATGATGACTGGTTTGGACGGTAATGTAATTTAATTTTGGGGACCACTGGATCTCCTTTTCGTTGAACAACAGTCTCCTCCATTATTGATTTTTATTGAAGCCATTCAAGGAACGACAATGTGTCGCTCTTTTTTTTTTTCCTTTGCCTTAGATATTGTCGCTCTTCATTATTCGTCAGAAAACTGAACGTCATTCCGGAAGAGTCAGACGACACACTAACAGTTGTGACCAAACCGACCATTGGTTTCAAAAGGTCTACTTTTTTTTTTTTAAGTTTTTGGAAAAATGAAAATACAGAATAAATATCGTTTTGGTTTGTCTATTTAATAAAAGGGAAAAAACAATATTTTCCATAATGTATTTTAAAATTAAACTATTATGTATTGTATTTTTCTCAATAATATTTTTTGTCCCTATCCTTTAATCCGTTAAACTAACTGTCCATCCATTTGTTACTAATATTTGCCGTTAACTATAATGATTAAAGACTAGTTTACCCTTTTCAAGAGCGGAAAACAACCCATTAACACAAACATTCCCTCTCAGTCGTGAAACGAAACGTTGATAAACAGAGCAGTGGTCGCTCTGTAAACGTAACCTCCAAAACCTTCATTATAGACTGCTTTGAATCAAGAATTTCGTTTAAGCTCAAAAACCTTTAACCCATTACAAGGAATTTCTATATTTGAGGGTGTTCTAACAGTGATATTCGGCCAGGGATTTCAGGTATGTTGGCTTTCTATTGTTTAACCTTTTTTCTTTTTTTTTGTTAATGCATGAATTCCAATAAACGAGGGAATCGTCTTTTAGGTTGAATTTGTTTAGTTGAATCTCTTTATAAATTTAGGGTTTTTAAGGTGATTGTCATTATGGGAGTAGCAAGTTGAATCGTTTTGATGTTACTGCACTTGATGAATTGCTAGCTTTCTTTTTTTTTTTTTTTGGCCTTTAGTTACCCCAACAGGGTTTGAACCTAGAATTTTAATCTTTGTTGACATTACCTCACCACCGGACAACCCTTGGGTTGAATTGCTAGCTTTCTTGCTTTTATATTTTCTAATGCTCTACATTTTTTTGTTATTCGTTCAATTTCTTTAGCAGTCATGGTTGTATTTTTGGCTAATTTTTTTCGAATACTACACTTGATGTATTGCAAATTTGATTGGCTTCTGTTTGAGATTGGGTAAGCTTTTTTGTAGGTTTTAGGTTCTGTGATTGAAATCGACAAATGGTTGCTTGTAATTTGTTTCAATTTAGTGAAAATTAGGCATCAAAGTAATTTCGTAACTCTGTTTCTCAAAGACACAACCTATTTGTGAAATTTATTTCAGTTAATGGTTTTATTGCATGAGTTTGCAATTATTAACATATTTTGGTCTTAGATAGGTGCAGCTGAAGTTGGAACTCAAAACTCATTTGCACCATCTGCAGTTGCAGCTCCTCCAGTAATACCATTCCAAGGTAACAACAGCCAGAGACATATGGTAGCAGAGGAAGGAAACCATCAACGGAGACAACAATGAAGCAAAAATGAACTACTTATGAAGTATAGCATTTGTTGATGTAATAGAATATTTAGAATTTTAATTATGTCTAATATTTTCAGAAAAGTAACTATATGTCTAATATCTTACTTTATTATGGTTTATATACATATTGGGATAATTGGAAAAAAAAAATATACATATTATGATAATTGAGATTGTGGTATTGAATTTGGAAATGAAATTGTGTTATGATGTTGAATTGAAGCAGGTGTAGGACTATTAAATCTTGTAACATATTGTGTCAAATCTAGCCAAAGTGGTGGCCATTTTTAAGGCAATCTGCCAATTATTTTTTTTATCAGAACGATAAAAAATTTCCGTGGAAAAGGAAGAAATAGCAAATAGTTACGATTTGTAAAGTCCTGATCAAATAATGTTTAAATTCTAAAATGATCAAATGGAAGGAAGAGAACCATAGCAATCACTTTGAGTGTTATTGCTTGATTTTGTTTCAAAACAAAAAGAAGTTTGGTGCCGATCTTATTTCGACACTGTATGAAGGAAGTGAGGATGCCGGCTATGGAGAATTTGGAAGAAGAAAACGAAAGAGAAGAACAAGTTATTCTTCAATATTGAATAGATTTATATTAAAATTGTTTAATTAACCTAAAACCTGAGTTAAGGGCATAATTGGAATTAAATATAATATAATTTGGTGAAATTACTGTTTACCATGTCTTTAACCATTATAGTTAATGAATATACTAAAAGCATCTCCAATCGAAATGTGGATTGGAGCTTATGTGTTATGCTCAATTATAAGATGTGGAGTAAATTTTTCTAAATTTAAGGACTAGACATTTTAAAAAGTTCTCCAATGGTAAAAATTTTCAAAAAAAAAATTGTGCTGATGTAATTAATTAGTATTAATCAAATATAATTAAAATTAAAATTATAAACACTATAAAATAAATGAAAGAAGTCGAAATTGAATCAAACCAACTAAAACTCCAACAAATGAATTTTTATTTATTTATTTATTTTTGACAAAGCCAACGAAATGAAAGTAAAACAAATATAGTCAAAAAGTCATATACCCATCTCTCAATCTTATCTGGAAATTCTGTCTCTCACTTTCTGTACAACCCACAACCAAACCCACAAATTAACTCAATTTATATCTTCAATTTCCTCAAAAATGAAGAACACCCACTTCAATCCACGAATCTCCTCCTTCTTCTTCCCACCACCGCCTTTGATTCTTATTTGTAGTCACTTTCTTCACTTTAACTTTCTCTTTTCCTACACCATCTCCACCGTCTAGGCCTCTGCCAATTCCGCTCCTTCCTTCCACTCCTTCCACTTTCAGTCACAACGGCCTTGCTTCAGTATACTTCACCTTCCAATTCCACTTCTCCCTATTTGGGGCAGGTTCCAAAGGGGAATGGGGAATCCCCACACCATGCCCATCCCTATTTTTAATTTTTGAGAACTTCTCTAAACAAACACTCAACTCCCTCACTAGAAAGTTGAACTTCCCTCCCTACTTACAAACAAACAAACGATGCCTAAAAACAGGAAGAATCAAGGAACTTTTACTAATTATCGATTCAGTAATTTGAATGTCTTCCTACACGTAAAAAAAATAAATAAATAAAATTCATGATTATTCCTAAATATCCAAAGATCATTGTTTCCTGCTTCTCCTCCAAAGAATTCATCAAAAGTATGATGAAATTCACGTATAAATATATATATCTTCAAGGGGGAAATGAAAGAAATTCAAATAGTATATAAATAGTTGATTTTTTTTTTTTAAAAAAAAGCCATTAAGCCTCGCCAATAATTATATAATACAATTGTTATGCGAACTCACATTGTTGAGTTGGTGTAACCTAGTAATACACACTCTCTCTATTTCACCTTAAGTATGTTATTTTTACGAATATTAAACAAAATTGAATAATTTATATCATATTTTTTAGTTTCTTAAAGACAAAAATAAATATGTTGATAATAGTGAAAATTTTACTACTAATTTATAAAAAAGAAAGTTATGCACCTCACGTCAAGTGCTCGACAAAAGATCGCTGTCAATCCCTTCCACTGATATTTATTTTCTCAATTGGTTTAATGATGCAGGTTGGCTTGTAGAGATTTGTTTGGTGCATGTTTTGAACTGTTGTGCTTGTTATTGGACATCCCTGCACCGGCAATAGCATTTTCTGCTTGTGCACACCAAGTGTTCTACAAAAAGGTTGCTGCCTATAGATCTAGTTTGCTTTCTTACTGATTTCAAATCTAGATCCATTTTTGTTAGTTTCGTTGTTTGATTATTGTTCGGGAATAGATTTCGGGTATTTTGTTAGCTTTGAACTCTTTTGCCGTCGGTGCAATTTTTTGCCTCTATGCAAATTTTAGGGTTCATCTAATTCTTTTATTTTAGTCCTTGTAATTTTCTACTTGTCCCAAATATCTAAATGGGCTTTAGTAATCTGTTTTACAGTTTCTGGGTAAGCAGTCTTCCCTTCTATTGCTGTAATACTGATTCATTTCTCTCGTAGTAAAATTACGACAAGGATATTTTTATCCTTTATCAAAAAAAAAAAAAAAAAAAGAAGAAGAAAGTTATGCACCTTAGTACATGTGTATAATTTCAATCCACATATGAAGTAATATCACTTTGAATTTATATTATTAATTTATTGCAGCAACTTGGTGGATTGACTCATTAAATAATTATTCAACACCCTTATTAAACTATAAACCAAATCATGCACAAACTAAAAGGATTTAGAAATCTGAAATTTAAAATCTAAATATCAAAGTATGCTAGTTTAGGCATGAAATCATAATATTTGGTAGTGTATTATGTGTTAGTAGAAGAGGGGATACAGATATGAATATATATAGTCTAAATTGCATATGTACAAAACACTAATCTATGTCATAGTTTATGATGATATTTATAGTCAAATCTTTTAATTTAGATTCCATTTGGCTAGGAATAAATAGATTACATAAATACAAGGTTTCATAATATCCAACTATGCTCAATTGGTGCAAGGATCCTGTAAAATCACAATTATGTTTTTTTTTTTTTTTTTGAATTCTTTTATCTATTGTTGCTATTAAAAAATTCTTTTAAACAATTAGGTGCAAATCACTTTTAGGTTCTGTTGAGAATTTGGGTGTCAGGAGCAGTTAATCAATTATCATGTATTAATTATTTAACTCCATCAATTATTAATAATTTGAGCTTATAATAAAGTAGAGTTTACTCTATAAACAAAATGACTTAAGCTAGTTTGTAAAATCATTTTCTTTATTATATACATTTTAATTCTTTTATTTTTAATTAACATGAGATTATCACCATTCCTTAACAGGTTTAACTTTATATAATAATAAAATTTTTAGATTACTCCAGATATATACTAGTATAAATGAATATTTAAATTTTTAAAATTTTTAAAAATTTGTCTGACCTCAAAAGTTACTATTGCTGACTAATAATTTTGAGCAAGTATAGTTGGTACATATATATACACATTATATTTATTTTAAAAAATATGAAAAAGAAAAATTGTGGTCAAGCTAAGTGGTTCATGCGGGTTTGGTCAGAAAATATTGCTTTTAAAACATTAAAATTCTATAAAATCAGCGGGGGAATGTCGTTGTTGAAACTTGTTGATTTTTGGTGAATTCTGTGGTAAATATGCTAAATATATACATAGACTCCTATTTAACAATTTGCTAAAGCAATATATGTGTATAGATCTACCACATAATATATATTGTACAGGAGAAGTTGCCGATAGCAGCGAGTGGCAAGCTAAAGACTAGACTATATATCTCTTTGCAAACCAACTAATGACATCCGAAAAATAGAAGGGCAAATGTTGGAGAACGAGCTCTAGCAGCTCCTGATATGTTGAATACGATGCCTGCTGGATAAAGAAAGACGATATGCAGCAGAAACCCTAGTAGTTCAAATCTGGTTTTTATTGTTTCTAACTGATCCAAACAGTTTTTTCCTTCAAATTACAAAAGATGAATAGAGAAGCATCCAATTATCAAAATTCAAGTGTAAAATCAAGGCATTTCATAATCATTTTACATTCTGATAAGAAAAACCATCTACTTTCACCTCAAACTAATAATTCTATTACATATCAAAAACATGACCCAGACTGACTTTTTTTTTTCCTTCTTTTTAATAAATTATGATCTGTATGGCTCCAAGACAAGTACTTAAAAAGATCTCACTCTCAATGTTTTTGGTTTTTTTTTTTTTTTTACAAACAAATAGTCAGATATTCTCAAGTACTCAGCCCCATGATACAGCCTTTTCTTTCTGTAATGTATTTATTTGTCTATAATTTGTTTAAAAATCTTCTTCTCAATTGCACTAAGAAAGTGAGAGCTTAGTGCTAATTTCCTGATTGCTTCTGCAATTACTCTTATTATTATTCTCTTCCATTCCAACTTTCTGACTTAACCTCAATTGCAAATCAGGTAACACTTTTTCTTGATTCAACTGCAACAAATTCAAGAATTAGGAATCTCAAAATATCATAATCAATCATTTCAAATAATTTCTTGTTAATTACCTCAAGCCGAAACGGGGGCTCATATGTCGAATTAAAGCAATTGAAATGGCTAATTGAATCACTATTGGACCTTGGTAATAGGTTGCCAATTTGCTTTGATTCTGGCTCAGAGGTTGGATTTTTCATAAACTTCCATCGATTTTTAACCATCTCCATCGGAGGCCATCGCCTTTCCTCAAGAAATCGACTCGGTCTTATCGGTCCAATTCGCATAGTTGTATCTAATCCTTGATCTACATCTTTGTTTGTCAAATTATTTATTTGCCTTCTTCCTTCATTCTGATCAAAACTCCAATGTTGATGGTGCCTATAAATTTCACACACAAATAAGTAACTATCTATATTAGTTAGCTTATTTTTGGTCTAACCATTTTTATTTTGAATATTACAACTTCAATCACATCACAATTAGTAAACGAAATATTTATTTTTTTCGCCGCGAATTACCTTGAGAAGCTCGTTCTGAAGTCGAGTGGCCTTTGAGAAAAGGGAGAATGAAAAGGATTATGTGCAAAGGTAGTAATATGGGGAAGAGTAGAATTTCTAGCTAAAACAATTCCACCACTTTCCATTCTGAAATGTTGTTGAGGAGTTGAGTTGAATATGCCTGAATTATTGCTTTCTCTTCTCTGCATTGATCTATATGCGTGACTTAGTACTGTAAAATAAAAGCAACTTCATATTATTCACATTAATTATTATTATACATTAATCAAATTAAGAAAAATGACATTACCTTGCCCAGCCTCGTCAAGCTTCTTACTTCTGTACATCTGATTTATGTAAAAATAAAGAAAATTTGTAATTAATTATTGTGATTATAATACCTGAATTGTACCAAGAACTTGTTGTAATGAAATCACCATTTTGTGACTTATTCCAAAGATTAATTGAATTAAAGAGAAAAAAGAGATGAAGAAAGTAACAATATAAACCCTAATTAAGATTGTAGTACCTGCAAATGGCTCTTTACATGCGCTATGCTAAGTCCTCTAACGTTCATCAACTGAAGTACTAATTTGGGAGTAGCCCCTTCAAATCCATTTTCAAAAAAATTATCAAAACACTTAATTTGATCATTCAACAACAATTAATTGATTAATGTGAAGAAAAGCAAAGAAAAATGAACTTACTTTCTTGTCCGCCGAGCCTTTCCACGGCATGAACAAAAGAGAGATGAAGATCAGGAGTCCATCGAAGGCGAGGCAATTTCGATCTAACATATTGTCTTACTGTACCCTTTTTTTCATTTCTTTCTGTAGAAGAATTGTTATTAGCTGATGAACTTCCTTCTTCTGTTCTCTTCTCATCATCATCATCATCGTCGCCTGCTACTTCTTCTTCTTCATTACAGCTTGCTTCTTCATTCAAATCGAACGACGAGCATTTCTGTGATGAGGATACTACAGAAGTATTTTCTGCTTCAATGCTCTTCTCTTGATCATCTCGCATTTCAATTTCTTCCATACTCATCTCTCTACCAATTGCTCTATAATAGAGAAACAGTAATGTAGTACAGAAACCATCATTAAGAAACCCTAATTAATGAATTCTTGATTTAAATAAAATAAAATAAAACCCATTTTTCTCTGATGGAATTTACAAGAAAAATAAACAAAAAGATGATATATTAATTATATTCAACAAATTGAAGTATGTAATATAAATATTCCAGCTGGGATTTACTTATTAAGGATATTTCAAGTTGGTGAAAAGGATACTTAACTCAGAAAGAAGTAGCAGTTCCTTATTATTTAGCAAAACTTTAACAAATCCAACGCATTTTTCTTTTTCTTTTAAAAAAATCCTTTGGTCATCTTCTTCATGTGCTGCATTAGATTCACTATTAAAAGCCATTACCTTCCAGAAATCCCAAGAAGAACAAGAATTTATAAATGGGGATTTGACAAGACATGGTCTAAATCAAGAAAAATCCTAATATATGATTTGGGAAATTTAATTAGGTATTAATTATTTAAATACTTGAATGTACATTGTACTGGTTCTATGTAGTTGAAGTACTAAGTGCAAGCAGGCAGCTTTCCTTCTCACGGATGGATCGATTCTAATGTAATAGGTGATAGCTAATTAACAGTACAGAATTAATGATTTTTATAGCTTGCATTGTTTGTTAGGAATTATTTATTGTTGAATTAAAAATTCTACAGCAAATGCTTCATCCACCCATATAAATGGTCATTACAATTTCAAATTTTTTTGGTTGAAAAAGAAAATCATCAAATAGAAATTAATTGAATTCAAGAAAAATAAATTAAGGTATTTAGAAATTTAATTATACTCACATGGTTATTAATTAATTATGAATTGCTCCCCAGTTCTTGATCCTTGTTAATAAATCTTTAGTATTTCTGCAAATTACCGAAGAAAGGTGAAAGAACGATTAAAAAATATACAAGTATGTATTGTTGGCTCATAAATTAAAAATATATTTCTACTAAGAGTACCTACTGCTCGCTAATCAACAAATAAAAACCTATACCTGTTCTTAAATTAAGTATAAAGAAACAGAAAAAGAAAATTTGAACTGCATCTATGCTAAGCTACTCTCTCCAGGTAGCTTGATTTTTCATCTTAATAAAATAATTGTTTTCTGACTAGGAAAAAATTATAAATATACGAAGAATTTGATAATCTTTCTGATATGAAAGAGAAATTCAAGTTAAATTAGATGATAAATTATTAGAGAAGAAATCAAAGAAAGCTAATCGGCAGATGATGATTATGATAAGATATAAGCATATAAATGATTCTTGAACTTGAAGTACTTCTCAAAACAATTTATGGTTTAAATTTTAAGATTTTTGTGACATGAAATAAAAAGAAAACAAGCAAACAGTAGGATAAAATTTCTGCAAATGCTCATTAAAAAAAAAAAAAAAAATTTAAACTTCTTTCGAAAAGGTTTTAGAGATATTTAACTGAAGTATTAAAAAAGATCTTGAGTTTCTTGTTCAAGCTTGAATAAATAGGGCAAACAACAAAATTTCAAGAAATTCTCTAATGATTATAGATTTGAATTAGGCAGTACAAACTATATTTGTTTTCTTTTATAATGAAGCTGAAGATGCTCCGATCATCGTCTTCTTCTTCTTCCAATCAGTAGGGCAGTGCGATCCAAACAGTTGCTCAAACTTGACAGATTGATGTGGACATGCTTAAGATGAAGAAAGAAAAGAAGGAAGAAAGAAAGAATGAAAGAGAGAGGAAATTGTTTCTATTTTTTGGGGTTTTGTATGTTTTTGTATCATTCAATCATGGAATCAAAGTCATCAAAGTTCAGATATTGTAAGACTTTTTTGGTTTGTTTAATTAATTATAATTTAATTATGATTTTAAATAACAATTAACAATTTTTAAATTACTAATACTCGTTTTAAATTGCAAGAAACCATTATTCTTGTGGGGTTTCGATATAAATAAAAATTTATAGAAAATAGTGAATGAAAGAATTTTATATTTTATTGTAATATATATATAGATTTAACCATTGGGTTTTTTATCACCAAATTATAGGTTCCAGATATTGTTATTTGTGTAAATTTTTTTTACCAAATTTTAATAGAGATACATTCTAAAATTTGAATTTGAAATTTTTCGTTAAATTAGAACAATTTTAAATCAGTTAATTTATAGGATTGGTTTAATTTTTCTTTTATTTACTTGTTATTTACGATGCAATAATAATAATAATAATAATAATAATAATAATGATGATGATAATGGGATAGATGCCATTGTTGGGGAATCATGTGACCTCTAAACTCTTTTGTTTCTTTCTTTCTTCTTTGACAGTTGTCCCTTCACTGAATCTCTCTTTCTCTTGTGATTATCTTAATTGTTTGACCTATGTTAGAGACTCCTTTCATTTTTAATTCTATATAATAGAAACCATATATAAATAATCTTTTTTTTCCCGAAATATATAAATAATCTATTACTTATTACTATTTTTCTAGCCTGTATTATTTTCCTGTATGAAAGGTCTTATGAGTATTTAAAAATGGTATGTACCATATTATTTTCCTGTATGAAAGGTCTTATGAGTATTTAAAAATGGTATGTACCATATTATTTTCCTGTATCAAAGGTCTTATGAGTATTTAAAAATGGTATGTACCATTTTTCATCCAGTTTGATGCTTTTGGAATTTGTGATCAAAGTGTGAGTAGTCATAATATTATAGTACTGCACTTTCAAATAATGATTAATAGGTATGTATTAAATTCTAAAAATTTGAATTTAGTCAATAATTCATGTACTGGACAAATATTTATATTTAGTTTAACTACATGTATATGTGTGATCTGTAATGTGTAATAAGTTTCTAAATATACAATCTACTGAACATGAACTGATATAAAATGTTACTGCTTTTCACGGAAAAGAACAAAGAGTTTTGATTGTAATTAAGTTTCAAAATGGATTAGTTAGATGTGGTGTATTAACTTTAGACATCGGTGGTTCATAAAAAAAAAGGCATTATTGCCGAATAGATGATAAAAAATTCATATAAAAAAATAAAAATTAAGACACATTTGGGATTGAGTCATACTCTCTCCACCCCAGTTATAAGTCCATTTTTCAATTTGGGGTGTGCATAAATATAAAGCTTATTTTATATTTTGACTAGTATTAAATTCTCTTTCAAAATTACTCATAAAAAAATGAGGAGAATGATTTTCATTTTTTTTTTTAAATAAAGGAGGCCACTAACATACCAAATAATATCATGAGCTACATACCAGGAATAGCCCTCTCCTTTGCACCAAATATGTGCTGATGTGTGATTTATAGAAATCGAACCTGAGACTTGCACATCCCACAAATTCTATGATAAGTAGAATGGTCAACATGCCACATCATGATTAGCCCACCCATAGATTTATCTTAATAAAAGTCGTCTTCTTCTTCTTTGTTGGATTCTGAAACAAAAATAGTGCATAGAAACATAAATGACAAATTTATACAATCCACAGATTTATCTCTATTTAAGTAGGTCACTTAATTATAAGAGTGGACCTTTAGGAGAAAAGTGAGTTTCTTTAAGTATTTTAAACTTTATTAAAAACTATGTCATAAAAAAAAAGGCTTATATTATTTTAAACCGATGGAGTATATTTTTATCCTAAGTTTTTACTCCAAAATCCAATTCGTATAGAAATCACAACCAAATTGTCAAGAGAAAGAAACCCACCACCAATAATTCCACATCGAGGTTTTTTTCTCTAGCTATCTATTTTTATTAATGAAACTAACTAATATTTAACATTTGCTGATAAGAAATTTTATTTTTTAAAGTGTAAAATATCAAATCAAATATGTAGAGCAGAGGGACCATTTGTTTCATCAACTACATCAATTTGTCTCACCTAAACAAAGACTTTCTTTCTCTTATCAAAATCACTGTTTTTTCTTGTGTCCACATGTTCTAATATAGTTACAACTTACAAGCTTTCTTTTTTTTTTTCTTTCAATTGAAAAAATAAATTACGGCATGTGGTTCTATGTTACGACTACCATACATTAATTAGGCCAGTTCAAGAGAAATATTTAGGTTGTTGAAGAAATGCCGGTTGAGTTATATTTTAGGCTGTCCAAGCTACTGTTTTTTTCTTTTTATTAACTATAGGTGTCCCAGTCCACGAACCTGACTAAATCCTTGATCGCAACAAAATACTTTGGGAAATATTGAGCAAGAAAAATTTGCGCTAATGGGATTATTATCCACGACTTACATAACAGCAGATGCTTATAAGCCAGTTAAGCTCCACCACTTGGCTTACTTTTTTTTTCTTTTTTATCATTAACCTTAACTTACATTTTATTAATTAATAGCATAATAAATTTACAGTAATTAATTTTATTTATAAATTTTCAACTCAAGTTAGTAAGTTTTACACTTTACATCAAACTTTCATGTTATACAATCTACCCCAATTTCTGTGGCATTTGCAATTTTCTTTTTCAATTCAATGTTTCATTTTAAGTTTAGTTACGTCATTATGCTGATTATTACTAGCTGAAAATAATACAAAAAATTAATTAGGTGCATGGAAAATGTCAAAATTATATTCTGAAAAAATGGTCCTTGATAAGAAGTCATGGATACATGCATGTATATAAACGGGCAAAGAATTCTAATCTTGTGATTATGACATTAGGAATGGGAAGGTGTTTGCAATCTTCCATCTTGATTGTAACACCAGCCTATGGTACAACCAATATGAAGATAGGGATATTCATCTTTTCGCTTGCCTATGTGAGTTGAGAAAATAAAATCATCAATTCGATTTTTTCAAACCACATTTTATCACTAGTTTAGCACTTATTTTTAAGGGTCAATTTACAAGAAGAACCATATGCTATTGTGTAGTTTATAATACTTGTTTGATTTATTGAAGCATTCCTTTAAAAAATATCTGATAAGGGAAAACTTCATATAAATTCCATTTTCACGTTTGCTTTTCCTAATTCAGGATTCAAGAGGAAAAATAGTCCACTATTTCCACTATGATGATTTAATAAAAAATCTTATCTATATTCAGTTCATGTATACGAGTTTTTTTTTTTTTTAAATAAGAGTTCATTTGTGTCTTTTTACTAAATAAAAGGATGAAACCGATAACTAAGGATGAGCGTTCAGTAACTATTACCGTTACCGATTCCTAAACATAATTAACGTTTGGTAATTGAAAATACCGAAATTTTTTCCAAAAAATAAAGATGCTTAATTATGAGCCAAAGACACTGTCACAAATTCAAAACAAAAAGTCGTTTAATTTGCAACAAAATCAAAATCTGAGAACAACCCAAATCATTAAGATGATCTCCAGAATAATTTATACAACATTTAAGCATCAAACTAAACGTAGTTACTACTGCAATCAAGATCATTGAGAGATTAAAGTCTTTAAGTTTAGTAATGAAAACCAGTTCATCATCTACTACTAAAGAATTGAATAAAACCCAGCTCATTTCCACATTCCCAATAAAATGAACAAAACACAATCATACTTAGACACCCAAAGGATATTCCAAATGCGTAAACTTGAGAAAATTATGTTTTTTCACTGCTTTGAAAAATTATGTTTATATATGTCAAATTTGATTAATTCGTGCAAAACATGACAATGTAATAAAGATTGAATTACTTCTTTGTTTTACAAATATATGTATGAAATCAATCATTTCAAAACCACTAGATATTTTATTTTCTGACTTTTATGTTTAGAAAACGCATTTAGTTAACGAAATAGAAAAAGAATTTTATAAACCCTAGAACGATGCAGTTGGAGAAAAAAAAAAAGTCCGGTAATTTTGGTAACCAATTTTACTAAAAAAATTTTCGGTAATTACTGCTATTGTAAGCTTCCTTTATATTTGGGACCCCATAAAGGGTATAGTCACTCCATGGTCAGTCTGTAAAGAGGACGCCTCCACATGTAAGATCTCTTTACTTGGTTTAGAAGGAGGTCTTTCATATCTGAGCAAGGAAAGAGGTCGCCTTCGAGACCTCGACCTTCTTACTAGGCTGCTGATGGGCCCTGAGAATCTAGGAGCCGCATGGGCTCCGAAATTCAAGGGCCCCAAAGAATCCTATTGGACGAGGGAGTGGTGGGATCGCCCTGGACTCCTTATATAACGCCGACGTCTGGTCTCATTCCAGACTAATCACACTTGAAACTTTCAGCTACCAAACCGATTACCTAATTAAATATCCAATTATACAAATCAGTAACCAAAATAATTTTTTTGGGTAAACGGTTCAGTAGTCGGTAATTACCGAACTCCGCTTGCCTTGGCGATAACAACTTGTGATTGCTTCGGCAAGAATTTTCCCTTAGCATACAAGTGAAGGTCTTAGCTTTTATCTCTAATAGTGAAATCTTTAATTATATTAGTGGATGAATGGGATTTGTATATTGAAAATTTATATTCTAAGAGAGATATATTCCAACAACCAATAATTTATTTAGAAGTCCTTATAAACAAATCCATACCTTAACAAGCTTATGTCTTTATCACTTCTATCATTCTTTTATTTTCTTCTTAAATAGTATAGCAATTAAACAAATTCAAAAAACTTTCCATTTTCAAAATTATATAATATAATAATTAATTAAAAAAAAATTCAGGTAAAAAAATTAATCAGAATCAAACTCATCAAATTAGTAAATTACATAGACAGAGAATACTTAGGGATTGATCATGTGTTTGCTAAATTGGGTTCAAAATCAAATCTCATTCAACATAAAATAGAGACAAAACAGGGAGAGAGAGAGAGAGAGAGAGAGATAGGGGTGGTAAGAAAGTCATACTAAATAGTACTTGTTTCTCATGTTAATTACTAGTACCTTATAATCATATTCAATTAATCTCAAATTTACATAATATATTGTTTTTAGAAGATTGTCCGGCCTCTGAATCTTTGCTCCAACTAATCAGGATGTGACCCGTGTCGCGCAACTGGTAACAGTAATAGTGAGTGAGTGTCCTAGCAAGAATAACTATCCAAATCGCTTATCCCTCAAATCAAGTCGTTGGTATACTATATTGTTATTAATACTATTATTATAATTATATATATATATAATTTTTTTTTTACATAGATATTTGGGGGAGGGCAAAGGGGGAGATTATTATAATTATATTACTAGCAATCTCTATCGTTTTCCCTACCGTCCAAAGATTATACTTTCCAAAGCTCACCAGAGAGAATTTGGACTCTTTTGTCTTTTCATATTATGATATACTATTTACAATTAAAAAATAATTTATTTGGGAAATTAAGAATATCTATTGGAAAGGAATCATCTTCAAAGATTAGGTTTAGCAACAAGACACCTAAAACTTGCTCGTTATGTGTGCTTAATTTTTTTTCTTTGGTAGAGAGATCAGAGAAGACAGATATTCTAAGTATTTATTATTAAAATAAGGATTATAACGTTAATTAATAAATAAAATTCGAAAAAACTATATCTAATGACGTTTTTGTCCTGTCGTGTGCATGGGGAGTTGACAATTTTTTTTCTTTTATTAGCTGCTAAGAATCTTTCAAAGAATTACTTGTTTTAATTACTTGTTAATTACATGGATGAAGACATCTTACCAAGCTAGCTAGCATCACACACAACACGGTCAAAGAATATAATTTATATTATTAAGGGTTTTTCTGTTTTTTTTTCAAATATTTTGATTATTATTTAAATCGGACCATGCATAAAGGAGAATCATGTCTGATAATTACTTAATTAAATCAACTATAATATCACCTCAGAATGATTCTGCTTCTTTCTTATGATTTTTCTTTTAATGGCAAATAAAAATTAGTTTAAATCGGCGGCTCTCCTTGGGGTTGAAATGGACCCCTCGAGTCATTGACTATTGCGGATGAACCGACAGGCTTACCAAAAAATGTTATGTCCGGAAGTGCCTTGGTTCACATCATTCTTACTCATCTTGTTGAAAATGGATCAATTTTATAGACGTAAACAATAATTTAGAGTGAAATTATATGTATGTGACGAATGCTGACGAACAAAATTCCTACGTTTACCCATTTTATTTATTTTCATATTTATAAATTATGGGCCAATTTGAGGCTTGGAAAGGGAATCCGAATCATTTTGAAGTGATTCTGTTTTTTCCTTTTAAATATAATGTTGGGGAAAATTCGAACCCTCCCTTGTGTAAATACTTTTGTTATTAATTTATGTTTTAATTTCCGTGGAATTATTCTAATCTAACTAGTTTTAAATTTAATCTAATTGAAGTGACGGTAAAGTTAAAAATTAGCCCAATAAAATTGATGTGAAGCCAAATTATAATTGTAGTTTAGATAATTTTTTCCTTTTTTAGGGTGTAGTTCAAATTTGGTTGACATCGTCCTAAACCCAATCTTTTATCAATTCAATAATACTACTTAACAAAGTTAATAAGAGTTATCTTAGGCGTGTTAGTAAATTACTTTTATCTAATTACTTTTTTTATTCCATCTAAAGTAATTAAATCCTAAAAGGATGTTTATGATTGTTAACTCTATTTGGAATAATTCAAATTCTTTAGCCAACTGAATGTAGTTTAGTCGGTCTTTTCACTAACCTTTGTGCAAGAAAAAATGGAGGTCCTTAGTTTCAATTCCTCCAAATCATTTTTCGTAGCTAGTATGCCTTTTCACACATCACACATCAAGCACATTTGCTATCTTCATATATTTTGATTTTTTCTATAGAAGCACAAATAATATTTCCATTCAAATTAAGAAAATAGTTAGACTAACTTTTTTTTTTTTTTGAAATTTACTTCTGATTATAGTATGAATAATTCAGCTTGTATGGCATGAAAACTTATTAGCGTCTAAAAGGTTTTATGTTGGTATAGTTTAAAATTAACGAGATGATATTTTTTTTTTTTTTTTGCTTTTAGTTACCTCCAAGGGGTTTGAATCTCGAGATGATATTAACGAGATGATATTGTTTTTCAAAGAGAATGAAGGGAGTAATTGAGAAATTTAATTAAAAAATGATCCATTCTGAATGAAGCAATGGCTTTGGGAAGTGAAATTTAAGTTTGGTATTTTAATAAGAAAATGCAAAACGTAGAGATGGTTGGCAAAAGAGCCGCCGCAAACATAGCCTCATATCTGTTTTGTACTATCTACTGACACTTCTTCCCACTATAGACATATAATTATGTGTTTTCAAAAAAAAAAAAATCAAAATAAAGTGTCAGACAAAATGGAGATGAGGAAGTAATGCGTTAGGGAATTGAAAATAAATGAAAGTTGTTAGAAGGTGGCAATGGCATAACATAACAATAATAAAAGAAGCTTTAAATGGAAAAAGTTGGCATATCAAACTCAATACAGTGGCCCATTGGGCTTCACATAATCACTCTCTCTATTAGTATGTCAGTGAGTTTACCCATTTTACCACATGGTGGGATCCACCATCACCCACCACCCTACCAGGACGACTAAACAATAATTTATTCTCAGAAAAAAGAATTTTAAAAAAAAAACAACTACGTAGTATATTTTGTTTTATAGCACAACTTAGGATTAATAGATGTTGGAAGGAAGGAAAATATCAGTGCGTAGGTCAATTTGCTACCAACCCTCCTTCAACATTCTGTGTTCACAGCACGTCCTGTTCTTCATATATTTACTGATTTTTTCAGTCATAATTTAATGTTTTCCTGGTTCAATTAGTATATGTACTTGTCAAAAAAATTTCCTTAAACCACTGACAACCGATGCACATTTTCATGTTCGGTATGATTTGTGCAACATCGTTGTCTATTTATGACAACTGTTAAAATGAGAAAACCCTTACAAGGTCGAGACTGCCGGAGGAAGGGGACTGAGAATCATCCTCTGAAGTCTTAGTAGGATGGAATTTAAAAACAATTTTAACTTCTAATTTAAAATTAACTTAATTGAGTTTACTTACAGAATACCGTTCTATTCCTCCTTGGACGAAAAAAAAAAAAAAAACCCTACTTTGTTCCTGAAATTTAATCGAAAATACTTCAAACACCCTAACAAATATAGTGTCTCTCTCATCCAGAAAACAAGATTAAAACCTTGCCCTCGCTATGGGTATACGTACCCTGGAAAATGTTCTATATGCCTTTACTACTATGACTATCACCGGCGAATTGCCAAAATATAAAGATATCTAGTTTGTCTCGGGTTTCGACTGACGATTTATCAGGGTGAAATATGAACAGAGTAGCTTCCTTTTTTTTTTTTTTTAAGCTAGAATTTCTCACAACACACAAACCTTACAGAGCCAAGGGATTAATTATTACTTGCAAACGTCCGTTTCCAGAAATCAATTCCAGGGTTATCCATTTGTTCATCTGATCTCATTGATGCTATTTTACATCCTATCCAAAAGGGGAATGGGGGAGGGAAAAAAAAACCTTTAAGAACGCCTAATATTTGGGCCTTTGTATAATCCCCTCTGTACCACAAAGTTTTCAGGAGGCGGAGTTTCTTCTAACCATGTCACTTCTGATGGCTCTACACCGCACAATTCTGCAGCACCTTCTGCCAAAAAGGAAAAAGAAAAAAAAAAAACAGAATTTATTCGCTTCTTTAACAAAGAAACAAATAAACAGAGAGCCAACAAAAGGAAAATCGGAAATGACAAGGATGGATACCTGGTAGAACTTGTGCAGGGGCCCTTCTGAAATAAGAGCAGTGTCTCCCCTCTTCGGAGGAATATGGGGGAGCAAGAACATCAAAGAGAGCACAGGGCGTCAAGGCTTTGAAACAATGTATGTTGCCACCACTAGTGGGATAAAGAATTGTTGTGCCACAGGGTGCATTCATCTCGCAATCTCTAACAAGTTTTGCAGGTCTCGCTGTAAATTTCCATAAACCAGACAAGCAAATGTGAACAAGACAGACAGTGAATATTGTGAAAGTTTTGACTTTTGAGTTTCAATTACAATTCTATCAAGGTTATAATAATGAAAAAAGAAACTAAAATATCACCTATATAAGATGTTAATTTTATTTAGTACACTAATCGTCAAATGAACATCATTTTATTCATCAATTTTGCAATTGAGAACCATATCTAAGAGAGAGAAAGATCTCAATAGAAGAAGACGAGTATTTAAGTGATTAATTGAACACCACATTAAGCACCAGAATTAATATTTAGGCGTAACGTAACAAGTTTTTTTCCTGTTCACTGGCAGGTAATAATCACTTAGCCACCTAACATAAGCCACCCCCAAACTACAGCTCTAACATAACACGTGGCAGTTCCAAAACTACAACTCAATCTAAATTGTGACTGTGCGTGAAAATTTACAGCATTTTATTAAACAAAAACAGCACGAGTAATTTCCTTCAGGGCAAGATGTATCATTAAGCCAAATTTAAACCTAGAAAATGAAGCAGTCGCACATAAGCTATCATAGGAATTATCAAGTAAACCGAACTCAAATTACTGAACTAATGCTGGAATGCATAGAATATTCAAAAACTCTGAAGCAAAAAGTAGCTGGAATCCAATTAAATTATATCCACCTCTGAATCACTAGAACAAGAAAAGCATTGCTCGGTAAATCAATTTGCCACTTCCTGAAATCTGTGAAATCTTGATAATAAGTATTCATGTTCACCACTATTTAATGATACAAACTAATAGTACACTGCATAAGTCTATCGCAATAAAGTGAACATAGTACAGCTTAGAAAACTTCCAATGTCAATAATGTATTAATCAGGATTAGCTTAGGCTATATTTCTTCTTGTTCTCCCAGTTGGATCATTTCAATGTTCAATATACTATCTATGCATTTAAGCTTAATTATTGTTTCAGGCACTGTGTCAGACTAACCGTCAGCATCAATTTGAATTTAATAAAAACAAAAACTATTCCACATATGAACACATATTATCAGCAAGACATGTAGACATATAGGACCAAATCATTATTCAAAATAGGTCGGATTCGAAGGTGCTTTTTGCCACTAACTCCATGCTCTTACACATCCCAATACTAAAATTATACCTTAACCAAAGTGCTTATCTCAAGTTCTCAGTCAAACTCCGTTAGATATATGGCTTGTTAGTTTCCTACATTTCCCATATCTTTAAGACAGAAATGTATATCTGACGTTATCTAGTAACTGCTTTTATACCACAACTTTGAGGAAAGGAATAATTTAGTATTATTCCATTTTGGTATTTAAAACATAATCAAACCTATATATCATTGCATATAATTACTATCAATGCCATATTTAATGTTTAAAATTACAGAAGAGGATAAACAGAAAGGAACCTTGAGAGGGATCATCAAACCCAGGGAGATCAATCCAATCATATGATTTTACAAGTAATGAACCATAAAGAAGCTTGCTCAACACAGTCATCCCAGGATGATTATGAAGTGGTATGATAGAGGATGGAGGCATACAAAAGATCCCTATCTGCAGCAAAGTCAAAAAAGCAAAAACAAACAGCATGTCAGTTTTCACTTTTCCTCATATTGTAAAGAAAACAGAAAAATTTAAAATCAGTGTTCAAGGAGTTTTAGGTTGCAATTTCAGTTCAAATACACGGTTAAATCACTATAATCATTTTAATTTGCTTACGGAGAATCGGTCGCACTCGTGCAAGTGCAAATATTTTATGGTTGGCAGGTATGCATGACCGCCATTACGCACTCTTCTTCCATTGGTACCATTGATGGATCCTTTCCACTGACGAGACAACTGTGCCTCCTGTTCGAGACCCACATTAGAAGGCTTCATTTGATCTGGTAAGGCATTATATAGAAGCCAAAGCGTTAAGGCAGCACATATAAGTTAAGGGAATACTTACTATACAAAGAAAATCATAAGAAGTGGAATTCATTCACGCACCTAGAATCCCACGAACTTTTTCAAGAACTTCTTCTGATATAGGACCATTAGTTGTAAAAGACTCTTTGCAAGCATCATACAGTTTTTGAACCACTGGCATGATGCAAAGAATCTAGCAAATAACCCGCTAGCCAATCTAATCACAAAGTAGAAAGAAGCTGACTTGCAGTGTGACTAATAGATAACCAAAACTTGTGCAGAAGTGGTTATCCAAATCAAATACTAACAACTTGAGTTCCTCTAGCTTACAGGGGTTAAGGACTTAACAGCAACACAATCTCTCTGCAACAATTCCAAAATGCAGTCCAACATGAGCCAAAAAGGACAGTAATATAGATGCATGGCAGTTAATCAATCCCAAGTTGGAAATAGCTTGCAGCACCTAAAAACCAACATTTAGTGATTATAAGTTACAAAAAAGAAAATTTTAAACAATATGACATCAATGATAAATGCAATTTCATCTTTTTTCTTCTTTTCAATGGAAAACAGCTCATTCCATAACCTTCCCCTTTAATACTTCCAGTTTTTATTTGATTCCCAACAAACCCAGAGTCCAGAATCTGTCGTTTACATTTTGTTTTCTCGTTTACGTCAGATTCAGTTGTAACACAACAAAAGCAACGGGAAAATCAGATACCCATAAGAAGAAAAAGAGCAATTCATGAGTGCAACAACCTAACAATGAATTAAACTCAATCCCAATACTGAAACCTTGAATTGTCCAGATCAAAATCATAATCACGTATAGAAACGAAGTGGGTGCACCTCTAATTCCAAATTTATTACATTTCTGGCAAAGATTCTTTCGTCAAACAACGGAAGAAATTAAGTGAAAAATAAAAATTAAAAAAATAAAACCTAGGTACATATAGTAATTCATTTAGGTAAAAGAGTCGCACCAAAAAATAAACTCAACCCCATCAAATCAAAGTTCAAATCTTTGATTGCTCGGATCAAAATCACACCAGAAAAAAAAAAAAGAAAAGGGATAAAAGGAGAGAAAGAGTACCAGATAAGGAGCAAGCGTCGATGGTTAATGATAATATTGGAAAGAAAGAAGAATCAGGAGAAGAAAGGAAAGCAGAAGCCAGAAGTTGTCACCATCTCAAGACAAAAGACGGATAGTTTTACGGCCAAAATTTCCTTACCTGTGATTTGTATGCCTTTTTAATCCCCATTGATTCCTTCAATTACACTTTTGCCATTTCATAAAATTAGAATTGCAGAAAATATTTTTAAAAAATATATATATAATAAAAACATAGAATAAATGGAAAACAACTAACAAAAAAAAAATAATTATAAAAAAGATGAGTTAGGTAAAAGTTATAAGAGTACTATTTCCCAAAAAATATATGATTAATAAAAGTATATTCCATAAAACTAATTATATTATTGTTAGTAACAGTTTACAAAACGTTAAAAATAAAAATATCAACTTTTCTTAATAAAATGTTACGTAAATAATTAAAAATTAATTTATTTTAACATTTTAAACATTATTTTCGAACATAGACTAAGTCTGAGACGATTTTCTTCTTTCAATATGTTTTTTAGGATAGTTAGGCATAGTATTTAAATTTAATACAATGCCTGAATAACAATTTCAGTCCAAAATTTCGTGTTTGTTATAATTTCATCACAATTTCAAATCAGTTACAAATTCAATATAAATCACATAGTTGAGGTGTTTTTCAGCACTTTTTTAATAAGAGGAGTGAAACATAATTTTCCAATTAACCGTTAAGCAACTCATTACTTAGGTTACTTATATAAAACGCATCGTTCTGAGTCCCATTTGGCGTGCCCAAAATGCTGACATGGACGGGTTAGAATATTTACCCAACCCAAAAAGCCTTCCTGCGTTTTCCTTTCATTTTGTGAAACGAGGATCACCGGCAGCTCTTACCCACACTGCCATTCTCTCTCTTCTCTCCACTCAGTCACCATTGCTCATCACTGTCGGTCGACTATCTCTCTCAATCCGTCCAAGAAGTTCTAAATAACATACTCTCATCTCCTCTTCTGCACTTATCTCTCTTCATTCTCTGCTAGACCCAGATCAAAAAATAAAATTTTCACAAAACCCAAAAATTTTCTTTGAAGAAAATTTTACCGAAAATCTCACATACTCCTAACAAGTGGAGATATTTTAAATTCAAATAAAATCTAATAACAGGTATGTTAGAATTAACACTCTGAATGTCAATTAACTATAACAGCAACTATAAAATAATCACAAATGACAAATGAGAAATATCAAAATAAGAGTAAAAAAATTTATAATATTAAATATCTTGATGAGAGTACAAAAATTCTAGCCACCTTAATAGTTCCAAAATGCTTTTAATAAAGCCTTAATGCACTAGCAATAAAAATAAGACAATAACAATTATAAATGCTAATTTGTGGCTTTTTCAAAGAGCTCTCAAATGTTAGAAAAGATAACAAAAGTTTTTATTTCTTTTGTTTCTCTGATCTCATTAAGAATAAAATTACACACATATACATACACTTTAGATCACCTAAAATTAGATTAGTTATAGACCATAAACCTTAAAATTAGGAACCAAAAAAGTTGGCTAAAAAACAAAATAATCCTAAAAATAAGAAATTGTTTTGGTGGATTAGGAATAATAAATTTAAGCCATTAAATATTAACAATCTCCATCTTGGCAAACATTAATTTGGCTATGACTTCCTAGAATATCCATTTCAAAACATGCTTTGGAAACTAAGCATCATAGGGAATAAGACCAACCATGTCGAGGCAAGCTTCAAACTTTGATAATGGTAATGGTTTTGTCATCATATCTGCAGGATTCTTAGAATAAGGAATTTTGTTGACCAAAACTCGACCATCCTTAACAATATCACAAACAAAGTGATAGCGCACATCAATGTGCTTGGTCCTCTTATGGAACATCTGGTCATGAGTCAGATGTATGGCACTTTTACTATCACAGCAGACTACTATAGCTTCATGATTACTCGTGAGTTTACTAACCAAATTTGCAACCATAAAGCTTTCTTGACTACATTAGCCACTGCCATATATTCAGCTTCAATCATAGATAAAGCAATAGTTGCCTGAAGTGAAGCTTTCTAGCTAATAGAGGTACCTAAGGTAAAACAATAGCCTGTAAGTGATCTTCTTTGATCAAGATCTCCAGCATAATCAAAATCATAATAACCAACAAGCTTTTCTATGAATCTACCAAACTTAAGATAAAAATCAAATGTCACATCCTAAATTTAGAAAATTAGAATAAGAAAATAAATTAGCAAATTGTTAAGAATTAGATATTAGTATAACGAAACTAAAATGCACGTAAAAAATGAAATAGTAATCGAATAATATGTTGGAGGACCTAATTGCAATACTTTGCTTAATCAAGGGGATTATTTGGTTAGTAAGATAAGTTGAGCCATGTGCTTGCTCATCAAGGAAAACTAAGGAGGGAGCACATGGAAGAATCATGACCAATAGATTAAGTAGTGTTGAATAAATCCTAACCTTTGGATTAAAAATAAATTAAATCAAAAATAAATAAAAATATAAATATTAAAATTATACACATAAACTTACCTTGGCAAGAACAAAGCTCTCCTCTCTTTCATCTTAAGGTGGCCGAACCACCATGCCAAGGGAAGCTAAGGGATTTTGGCAAAATCTTAGTCCAATCATGCATGGAAAAGTTTGAGTCTAAGGTAAGTAACTCATATTTACCTTTATTTTCTTCATTTAATTTGTAGTTTAAAATATGTATGAAATGGAAAATTTAGGGTTTTGGTTAAAAATTTTAGGATAGTTAAAATAAGATGATGAATCAATTGTATGGAATTTATATGATTAGGAAATGAGATGAATTGATTGTAAAAAGTTGAAATTTGTGTTCTGGAAGAATTCTAGAGTCAAGTTCAAACAGAATTTTCGGTAGCTTAGAGGCAGAATTTCAAGGGGTGGTAAAAAAGAAAGTTGTATATATATGTCTTAGCTAACATTAGAGACTAGAACCAACCTATTTGGACTTGTGTAGCAAAAGTTATGGCCGGAATAGTAGCTAGCGTGCAGGTTGACGGGAACAGACTAGGCAGCAGGGCAGCCCAAAATTCAATCAATTATTTGACCATGATAAGGACTGAATTTGAGGAAGTGAAAAACATAAAATATGTAGAGTTAGTTTAACTCTGTAAAATAGTTTTGGCAGAAAATATATATGTAGAAAGTTATACCTAAATAACTGAAGGTCGTTCCCTGTGCACGACCAAATTGAACATGAAATTTAGATGGTAATTTCACTGAGTTAGCAACATGATTTGAGGTAGAGGTAAAAAGCAAAAATGTTCCCCTTTATGTTAGCAAACTTTAGAAGTTAGAACCAATTCAATTGAATTAGTAATACAAGAGATATGATTGAAGGAGTAACAAAGGTGCAAGCTGAAAGTTAGAACCAGGACAGAACAGGACCTATGACTTAAGGCCATAAATTGAATATGTTGGTGATATAATTAGATGTTGTGGTAGAAGACAATATTGTGCATAAACATGTTAGCTAACTAGGGGACCAAGAACCACTTCATTTAGACTTGTAAATAAAGAGTTATGGCTATGTGAATAGACTGTGCGCAAGAGGAAATTCATAAATGCTTGAGATATTGTATGTTGGGTTTTATTTATAGAAGTGTGAAATGAATTTAAATCTATATATGGAGTGAGGGTATAAGGAGGTTGCCGAAGTGCTTGCGTTGTAATTTTTATGCAGGATTCAGTGAATAGTCACAGTGACCATTCATGTTAGTCGCTGTCACTATTCACGGGCTTTTAAATATGATCCGGAACTTTAGCGAAATTTTCGTAAAATCAAGAGCGTAAAATGGCTAAGTATAGGGAGACCACTAGAAATATTAGAAGTATAGTTAATATAACTGGATAAAGAATAATTGGGTAATCGAATAAAACTTAAATAAACGGAGTTAAAGTAAAAGCATAATAGAAAGACATAAAATGAAACATTAGAGAGATTGTGTAATAAAATGGGAAATTAACTAGATTGTGATTTGTTAGAAAACAGTAATGGAATCTAACTATGGGAATACAGAGGACAAGCGAAAGGACGAATACGACACAATATCAGGTTTGGTACTTTGCTCTTATTTAATTTTAAATATATGTGCTGTGAAATATATGAAATATGTTACTGTGATATTATGCTGTTGTTATTTGCCATATATAAGTGCAATATGTTTTAATATGTAAAATTTACAAATAA